>WSTO01000489.1:0-12368 GCA_019627685.1 Serendipita sp. 399 | reverse complement strand
AGCGACCGTAGGACTACCAATGGCGATCAAAAAACGGTAGTGGTGTGTAGCATTGAAAGAAGTGCTCACGCGATGACGAGGTTTGGCCTCCTGCGGTCACTCACCAGCAACGCGAGGGTCTGAATCGTCTTGCCCATACCCATTTCGTCCGCCAGCATTCCCCCTCCCCACTCTCCATTCTCTTGCTTCCTCATCCACGTCAAACTCTCCAATTGGAACGGCAACAGTTTGATCTTCAGCTCAGAGGGCTGAACTCCCGGCACCGGTTTGATAATCTCCCTTTTCTCCAGATCACCCCAGCACGTCCTGAGTTCTGGGTGATGCAAATAGAGGGAAATAGTTGCCTTTTCCGCCTAGAAACGAAGATGAATGACGAGTGCAAGGATTGATTCAGGGTGTGTTGCTCACGTAGGTTAATTTCCTTCCTAGACGCTTCCTCTCGGCCATTTCTTCCTTCTTTAGAATGGCCCTTGCCCTTTTCTCCTCTTCAATTTGCTTGGCAATCTCCAACTCGTCCTCCTCGTCGCTGAGGAGTAGAGTATCAGAATCAATCTCCATGGGATCATCTGCATTGTTCCCTCTGTACTCTAGGTCACTCGAAAGAGACGAGGATACGGAGATGACGTCCGAAGGTTCATTTGTGCGTGCCTTTCCCTTCCCTTTGCTCGTCGACTTTGACTTTGATTTCGATGCCAGCGGTTCTTCAGACGAATCACTGTCGACGACACTGATCGCCTTAACTTTGGTTGACCCTCTCCTCTTTGCGAATCTACCGGGACCCTTTCCAGCCGCTCGAGAAAATGACGACCCAGCACCAGCGGTGCTACCTTTCGCCTTCCTTTCTTCGGCTGCAGTGACAAGGCTTTCCCTAAGAGCAGCGTTGAGTATTTCATCGTCGGTGTTGTCTGCCTCCCCTAGAATCCTATCCGATGCTTTGCTCTTCTTCGAGCGTTGCGAGGCCTTCTTCAATTCTTTCGAGAAAAACTTGGATTCTTTTCCTTTCTTGCCGCTCGGGGTAGAATTTCCACTCCTTGTCGCAGCCATAACGATGCTGTCATCTTCAGAGTCTGAGAGGTGGATAGCGTCAATGTCAATGTCAGACCCAGCATCGACGGAATCGTCTTCAAACTCTGATCCGCTCGATGAGGATGAGGACATATGATCTTCAAATTGAAGAGATCCATCATCCGTGAGAATTTCTCCGTCAGACGTATGCGAAGGTTCCGATGTTCCAGGCGTGGAGGTGTTTCGACGCGATCGAGTAATCGATGACTAGTAAAATGGATCAGTGATGATAAAGACACAACGTTACGGCTAAAAAATGCTTACCAAGGTCGTTCTCCTGGACAACACTGGAGTGCTGCGACCAGAGACAGAGCTCGACTGGATACGGGGATGTGTCAGAGAAGGTTCAATGAGCGATTTTTCTATACATACCCTGCTGAGTTCACTGATCCTGCGAACCTGTACAAACGGTCTAGCCCCGCTGGGATTAACCGTGGCCGTTCCGTATCCATTCGACAGTCTGCCATTCACGCGTCGTGAACCCTTTGACGAGTCTTGCTCTTCCTTCTCCGACATGTCACCAGTCTCCTCTTTATTCTCTTCGTCTGTTTCACGCGTTCTCTTTCCATTCAGGTTGCGCTATCACAAAAAAATAATTTAAAAAAGACGCAACGATCAGCACATTTGCTCCACAAACTGTTCAAGAACGACGGATTTGAAGTAAAGGTGAAACTTTCATACACATACCTTTGCACTCTTGGTACTGCCATTCGTGTTTTGACGAGACAGTCTCTTCGCGCCATTCTTCGCCGCCGCTGCCTGGCTGTCCAATGACCGTGCACCACCTTTGACGGGACTACTATTCCCCATCATCGACACGTCCGCATCGGAGCCTGGATCATTCTCCTCTTCGTCGCTCGTATTATTCGACACCTTCGTCGCAATTCTCTTCAGTGAAGACGACGACACGCTCGCGCCGCTCCTTCTAGGCCGTTTCGGTGGCATCGCTCAGAGTCACCAAAGAAAATGTTTTTCTATCTAGGTTCGCAACGGAAAGACCGCGTTAGCATTAAGAACAACGGCGAACCTGAATCGCCACAAGTCACCGAAATAGAAAGGGATGCGATGCCTCGCACACTTACCCCTCAGGTCGAGTCCTAACCTGCGCGACAAACGCGTGAAATGACGCGTTCTACAGCGAACGAAACGACGACGAAGTCAGAAAACGGCGGGAGAGGAGAGGTCCAAGTTCGATAGGCCACCCAGAGACACTAAAGGAAAAAAAAAAGTCGATCTCCGGTGGCGCTGACAAAGCACATCCGACCACAATCGGCAGCATCCAGAAAATGCAAAAGAAATTCCAAAGAGTCGAACGTCGTCTAAATAGTTTCTTATAGGATGGAAAGAGATAGTCCGCGAAAAAAAGTTTGGGAAAAACACCTCTTCTTTATGTGGCAAAATCGCCCTCATAGTACGCCATGAGACCATATTCTACGATGAAAGTGATGTTTTTAGCTTGTTCTTTCTACTTTTGTGCACTATTAGGCCTAGAATGATCATCTGCCAAATCTCAGCATGGCCTTCCAAAGCCAACTTGGCCCGAGTCGTCGTCATGTTCCTTTTTATAAACCCCTGCCTTACTTTCGATCCGGCTACCTTCGACACCATACTTTCCAGGGTGAGGCAAATGACCACCCTGGATCACAGTTGTGGCGACCTGGCCATGTTTGCCATGCTTCCCATGAGCGTGATGATGTCGGCCCGATGGTGCTCCACGATGCTGAGCTGGGTGATTTGTCGATGTTTCATTAGGCGCTGGATGATCAGAAGAAAGGCCCTTCTTGGGTCCCTCGGCAAGTGCCATCATGAGAGTGTTATCTGCGGCTTTGTCTATACGAAACGAGTTAGAGCCCAGCAAAGAATGAGATTCGAGAAGAAAATGCACCCATCAAACTTTCCGTAACCTCCAGGATATCGCCCACCAACCGTCCAACGAGGTCAGCGGACATAGTGGATCGGATTACTACACGAAGCATTTCGATCTAAACAGCGTCATCAGAGTACAAATGTGAGTTTCATATGGCTACGGATCGAGAGAATACTCACTTGCTCCACCGCCTTGGGCGCATTATAGTTCGGGACAATCCACCCTTTGTGCCTCAAAAGCTGCTGAATCCATCTCTGCTTGACGTATGGAAACTCTTCCTTAAACTTGTCGGAGAGTCTGAGAGAGAAAAGGGAATTCGTGGCTTTTTGAGTATGGCTGAAGTAGCGAGCGGATGAGTTGCTTCACCTGAAAGAAACTACCGGGAGACCTTTGACATAGTAGTTCGGATCTTCTTCGTCGCCGGATACTGCTTTGGACATGGTCGTAACGACCGACGAATCGATAGGTAGATGGATATTGGAGAGAAGCTATGGGCGTTCGAGGTACCAAATACGACGAGCCTACGTCAGAGGCGAGTATATGAACAAGTCAGGGTCGCCACACTCACCGTGAAATAACTCTTTTCCAAGGCACGACTTAGCATTCTCGCATTCGCCAGATCCACCTTGACTATGTCTGCGTACCCCTGTTTACCGAGAACCAAGAACTGATACATTTGTGCCAAAACGGGAGAGGCTGAGCGAGAGAAGTTGAGAGTAAACGAGGACTGAGCCGATCCGAGATAGTGCAGTTCGAAGACCAAATCCTAGAGCCGGGAGGAAGACTGAGCAAAAGTGGAAACTTAGAGGGAGACTGTTGCTCACCTTCGGTAGCAGACTCTCGTCTTTGATGACTAGCCAACCCAGACCAGGATAGGTTAGTCCATACTTGTGTCCGCTGGCGTTGATACTGTTCACTCGAGAAACAGAGAATGCCCATTCGTAATCTGGATACGCAAATGGGGCGACAAATGCTCCAGATGCACCATCGACATGAATAGGAATATCAATTCCAGTCCGTTTTTGGTACTCGTCCACTTGAAGGACTCCTCAGTCAAAGGGGATAACGAGGGAGTGCACTCGCTTACAAAGATCATTCATTCCTTTCACGTCTTCGAATGCTCCTGTATACGTCGATCCTAAGATGACGATGATTCCTATCGTGTTTTCGTCGACCAATTTGATGGCCTCTTTGGGATCCATCGCCTGGGGAATTTTCGATGAGAGGGAGACAATGGCGACTCCAACGCGTAAAACGTACGAATTTACTCTCGACGGAGACGGGAACGAGCCTCGCCTCGACGTCGAAATACCTCGCAAACTTCTCCAACGCGACTTGAGCGTTCGCGCCGAACACGATATTCGGTCCAGGGTTGTGAATATCCTTCCCAGTTTTTTTCATCTTTTCTTGCCAGCGCTTCTTCATCGCCAATCCTCCGAGCATGATCGCCTCGCTGCTGCCAGTGGTCGCTGTGCCGATCGCTTTGCATCCCTTTGGGACCTTCCACAGGTCTGCAAGGATACTGATGCAGCGGGTGTGAATAGCCTGCGTAGCGGGGTACTCATCAAAATCGACGAGGTTCTTGTTGGCATTCTCCGCAAAGAGCTTGTTCGCGTGCTCATCCATATTGGTATTGACGAAGCTGGCGAGATTGAGAATGGGGGCACCGTCGAGTTCCATTTCGTCGTGCAACAGCTGGTACGCCGCAGACCTTGGAATGCCCGTCTCTGGAAGCGTAAATTTGGGGATGTTCGATAACCCGTAGACGGGCTTGTGGTTCGCAGGATTATGACCTGCACCGCTCAAAAGACCATAATGAGGGTGGTCACTGCAAGCCTGGAGAAGCTCATCTGGATCGACTGTGGAGGGGCAGGTTTCGTCATTGGCTGCACATTCGTCTGCATGAAGCTGAAGAGATGCTTACTGCGTCGGGAAAGTGCCATCTCTTAGTTGTGTATTTTCTGCGTTTTGAAGCGTTGGCTTAAGCTTGGTTTTTTACGATGTAGGCGGATCCCAAGTGACGTCTGGACCAGCGCCCTAGCGATGGACCGCTATTTATACCGTCGATGATGCTAGTGATCCGTCACAAGCTGGAGAACCATATGACATCGACAAGGTTTCGAAGCGTCTCAAAACCAAGCTGTCTATACATTTGATGTTGTGATCGAAATCTCGGCTATCTGCACGTTCAAATCACTCATTTCCCCACTTTTTGAGGTATATTTGGCACAAAAATTGTATGCAAACATCTGAAGGATCAAACGTTGGTGAGATCCCGGAAGCGTTGAGTCGTGGTCGGGGCCAACATTCGTTCGCGACGCCGGCTCGATCGCCTCGGTGGCCCAAAACGGATCCTTGTAACTTGGACTCGTCCTCACCACGTTAAGAAGTTCGACGATCTGCATCTTGACGTCGCGATCGTAGCTGCGAATAGTTCAAAGCTACGAACATTCCCAGTGCCACTCGACTGAACACTCGTTATTGGCGATCAACGGCGCCATGTCCGTATTTCCTTTGCAAGCATGTACACAGTCTTATGACTGGGGAAAGCTTGGTACGACGAGTAAAGTCGCCCAATACGCCAAAATGGCAGATCCAAGCTTTCATCTCGATGAGGCAAGGCCATATGCAGAGGCGAGTGTCAATACAAGCGACGACGATTGTCGTTATTTTTCGCTTAGTAGCTTAGTGAAACTTATAAATCCGCTTTATTCAGCTGTGGATGGGCACTCATCCGAATGCTCCTTCACGATCCTTGGAAGGACAGCCACTTCCTCAAATCCTCGCGGAAAATCAAGGCCTATTGGGTTCCAAGAGGCACAAAGATCTTCCTTTTCTCTTCAAGGTTTTGGCTATCCGAAAGGCATTGAGTATTCAAAGCCACCCTGACAAACAGTTAGCGGAGAGACTACATAAGGAGCAGCCAAACGTCTATAAAGGTGTGTATTCATTAATATTTGATCCATAACTTGCACATGCGCAATATAGATAGTAGTATCATTGTTTCTAACTCTCTTTTGTGGACCAGACCCGAATCACAAGCCGGAAATGGCAATTGCAATTACCCCTTTTACTGCGCTCTGTGGATTTCAACCCCCCGATAATCTCGTTCAAAACCTTCTCACCGTCCCAGAGCTTGGTGTCCTCATTCCGCAACCCCTGATTGAGGAATTTGTGGCCGCTAGAGAAGCCTTGACAAGGAACAGTAGCGAGCAGACCAAAGCCGTATTAAGAGAGTCTCTCCAAAAGGTCTTCGAGGCACTGATGACCGCCAACCCTGAAACGGTCGCCACTCAGGCCGCAGCTCTCCTCGCCCGATTATCGAATACTCCAGAAAGCCCGACGACCAATCTTGTCCAAACACTCTACAGTCAGTTTCCCAACGATATTGGAATCTTTTGCGTCTACTTCCTCAACCTCCTGACGCTGCAACCCGGCGAAGCCATCTTTCTCGGTGCGGGAGAACCGCACGCGTACATCTCTGGAGAATGTGTAGAAGTGATGGCGACGAGTGATAATGTTCTACGCGCCGGATTGACACCCAAGCCGCGCGACGTGAAGAACTTGGTGGGCAGTTTGACTTATAGTATGACGAGCGGTGAGAAACATCTCGTTAGGCCGATTCCTTGGGGTGGAGGAGGCGATGGAGACGGCGGAGGTGAATACGATGATGGGAGGGATGCGCGAGGAATAGGAAAAACTAAACTCTATGACCCTCCTGTGGAAGAATTCTCGGTGCTGCACATCTCCCTGCGACAGGATGAAACGGAGCATCACCGAGCCATCGATGGGCCCAGCATCGTGATTGCCACACGCGGAAAAGGAGAGATGGTTGGGTCAGGAGACGGCGTCGGCGCCTTTAGCCTGAAAGAGGGGAGTGTGCTCTTTATTGGGGCAGGAGAAGAAGTCGTCTGGAAAGCTAGAGGTTCCGATGGTTTGGAAGTTTATCGTGCATTTTGTGAATAACTGGGCCATTGCTTCAAAGATGTACATATGCCTTGATCTATGCAAAGGAAGGATATCGTCCAGATGAATTCTTGCTTCCGGCGTAATTTGAGGGTTGTGATAGGTTGAGCCAAGATACAAGGGAAAGCACACGTGAACCCGGCTTCCGGCTATCCGCTTTTTGGCTCTTGGACTCCTCCTTGACCATCAGCAAACTCTCAAAGTTTTAAAAACCATGTCGGACCTACGTGAGATTCCGCTAAAAGAAGTCGCAAAAGTAACACAATTTCCTTTTCCAGTCGCATCTACTGACGTTCTTGCAGCATAGCAAGGAAGATGATCTCGTGAGCTCCAACGAACCTGTGTCTCTGAAGTATTTGACGGCCATGCTATTAGTGGATCGTGGTGGACACTCTTGTTTACGACCTTTCCAAGTTTTACAAGCTTCATCCTGGAGGAATGGCGGTACTACTTGATGGCAAAATAGGTAAACTAGCGCCTTCACTTTCGATCTCACTACCAAATTAACACATTTATACAGCGGGACAAGATGCAACAACGGCTTTCTTCTCCTTACATCGCACAGAAGTCCTCCACAAACCCGCATACAAACGTTTGATCATTGGCCGAATCCCAACCTCTAAAGGCCAACAATTCCTCCCACCAAAGGAAGATGAAATCTCCAAAGTACCGTATGGCGAACCGATGTGGTTGAGCCCGGGTTTCCATTCCCCCTACTTCAGCGACGGGCACCGAAAGTTCCAAAAGGCCGTTCGGGGATTCATGCGCAGCGTTGTTTTACCAGACGCAATGGCTTGCGAGGAGAACGGAAAGCGAGCGAGTCAGAAAGTACTGGATGCTCTAGCGTATGTCCCTCCTCCTGACCGTATTCTTCTCGCTCCTGCTATGATGTTCATCCAGGCGGATTGGCGTACTGAATGGTTTTGGATAGCGAGAAGAACATCATTGCAATGCGATTTGGCCCTGGACCTCACTTGAAAGGGCTGACACTGATGGACGGTACCGTCACCCCAGAGTCGTTTGACTTCTTCCACGAATCGATACTCACATACGAGCTCGGTCGATTGGGGACGAGAGGATACTTTGACGGCCTGCTTGCTGGAGGTGTCATCGGCCTCCCTCCCGTCCTCAACTATGCACCCAAGGAACTCAAAGAGAGAGTCACAAAAGAAGTCTTCTCCGCGAAGAAATTCATTTGCTTGGCGATCACTGAGGCCTTTGCTGGGAGTGATGTAGCCGGTCTACAGACGACTGCGACCCTGAGCGAGGATGGAAAGGAGTGGATCATCAATGGAACCAAAAAGTGGATCACGAACGGGACCTATGCGGACTACTTTACGACGGCGTGTCGAACTGGGAAAGACGACGATACCGGATTGACGGTCATCTTGATCCCGAGGGGGGACGGTGTGGATACCAAGGCGATTAAGACTAGCTATTCGTCTACTGCTGGAACAGCATTTGTCACCTTTGATAAAGTCAGAGTACCAGTCGAGAATACGTTGGGCCCGGTTGGCAAGGGACTGAAGGTCATTTTGCAAAACTTTAACCAGTGGGTTTGCGCTTTATCAATATGAAAAAAAGCTCCGCTGATCACCGCGAAACGATTTTAGTGAGAGATGGATGATGAATTGTACGTCTTGTGTCCTAGACCAACACGTGAAGGAGATTGATGATTGATGTCCTACTTAGGTATCTCTGCGGGAAGCATGCGTTTGGTTGTCGAGGAATGCTTAAAGTGCGTCTTTTCATCGTACCTGCTGCATAATGCTCAAGTTATCCATAGATGGTCGAATCAACGCTACGTATTTGGGAAACCCCTCTCCTCGCAGCCCGTCATTCGACACAAGTATGTCCTATTCGCTCCATTTGCCACTTATAACGATATTCATCTGACGACTCCGCATAGATTAGCCGCTATGATCGCCCGAGTCGAATCTGTTCAGGCATGGCTAGAAAACGTAACCTATCAAATGAACCACATGTCACATGCGGAACAGTCGGATAAAATAGCTGGTCAAATTGCTCTGCTGAAGATGTACATCACTCGATGTGGCCAACAGACCGCGGAAGATGCAGCACAGATCTTTGGTGGCCGATCGCTGACGCAGACCGGAATGGGGAGAGTGATCGAGAATGTGAGTGTTTTCTCCCATGAGGTTGGAGGAGGGGGCGGGGGTATGCACCGATACTCAGGTTCTGACTCTTCCCCTTAGTATCGTCGCACTGCCGCGTTTGACGCTATCCTAGGTGGTGTAGAAGGTACGACTATTCCTCTGTATTCGATGGTCATCAGCCTCTCATTGACTCCTTTATAGATGTTCTTGGTGACCTTGGAGTACGGCAAGCGGCAAAGAAAATGCCACCCAACGTGAGGCTGTAGTGCACGGTTGGACTCTTCCTGCGTATACCAGGCAGATTGCTCCCTCGTGGTTTATATATCTTTACCACTATTCTCATGTACATCTATCCGTTCTCTAGAAGAGTACCTTCAATCATCGTAGTTTCGGAGGTTCTTGCCCGAGTCCTTACCCGTGCAGAATCGTGACATGTCAGGGTGCAGAAAGGCTATGAATTCACAAGCAAAACCCTTCCTAGCACGGTCCACAACGTCAAAACTCGAAGCCTGCACTGTACACACTCTCAGCCCCGCTCCTTCTTGACCTTTTCTTCCGACTCGCCCATCAACGTGATCTGACTAGGCCTTCTACTCTCCGGCACCGGCTCCTGGATGACCTCCAAGCCCGCCATCGTTCCCAACCTCCCCATCATCCAACCCGCATTTCCTCCTTCCTGTTTAAATCCGTGCTTGGACAATGCGCCCATACCCACGCCGCTCCTGCTCGCTATCATGTCCACGTCTAATGGTGGACTACCGAAAGTAGCTGACGTCGACCGCCTTCTCGGACTCAAATGCATAGACTGCCTCGCTTCCTTCATATCCGGTACCGCCACGTTGGTCACATTGTCAAACGCGACATCTCCAAAGACCTCGGAGAGCTCTTCCAGAGTCGTTCCAGCTGTCTCGCGATACACGAAGATAACGAGAAGAATAGAGATACAGACGAATCCGACGATGATAAAGTAGATCCCCCCTCGAAGGGATTGGGAGAGGGGCGGCGTGGCGAATGCTATGACGCTGAAAAAAATGAGGCATCAGAAAAGAGAAAGGAACAGCATCCGGGAGACGTACAAATCCCAGAACCAATTGGAGCCTGTGGCAAGTGCCATGCCGCGAGCACGGGCACGAAGTGGGAATACTTCTGCAGGAATTAACCAAGGAATAGGGCCCCAAGAGAAGGCAAAGAATGCAAGGTACAGGCATACACCTTCATTTAGTGCACAACGTTAGCATAGGAACATCATGGCTGCATATCACGTACATGCAAAGATTCCTTTCGCAGAAGATGCCAGCTGCGGGCTCGTACTCTCCAGAGTATCGACATGGAATTGCAGACCACCAACGATAGCCAAGCAGAAAGCCATTCCTAGCCCACCAATGATGAGTATTGATCGCCTTCCGAGAGAATCGACGAGGTAGATCGTGGGGAGAATTCCCGCAATAAGCATAGTACTGCATGCCCCAGTATACAGAAGGGACGTTGGGACATCAAAGCCTGCGCGAATAAGATTTTCTGGGAGAAAGTACAGGATAGCCTAGGAGCGTTATTAGTGTGAAGGAAACACCGGGATTTTGAAGAGCCCACGTTGATACCGTTGAGCTGAGCAAACATTTGACAGGTAAAAGCCATCACGGTTCGTCTAGTATACTGAGTAAAGATTTCTTTCCAGGATGATTTGCCTCCTTGCTGTTCTTCGAACTCGATGGCGGCAACGATCTCCTTGTATGTGTGGCAAACGCCTTCGTCGTTTGAATCAGACGCATCCTGGAGATCCATCAGAGTGGCTAAACCCTCTTCGTGGAACCCATTCTTGATTAGCCATCGAGGTGTCTCAGGCAGGAATATGGTGCCAATGAGAAGGACGAATGAAATACCAGTGAAGACGATGTAAGATCCTCTCCAAGCCATCTCAGACGGCATAAACGAGTAGAACGCATACCCAACCCAAGTCGATAGTGAGCTAAGAAGAGTATTAGTCCTATTTGAAGCCAATGAACAAGAAGCGGAGACATACAATCCAGCGTTGAGAAATAGATTCTCAATGGTAACAAACACCCCACGAGCGTGCCCGGGGGCAATCTCGGTCTGAATGATGGGGACGGTCATCGATAAAAATCCAACGCCAAGACCTTGAATGGAACGTCCGACAATCAATACGGCAAGGTTTGGCGCAATTGTTTGCATGAGAGCAGCGATGAACAGAAGAAGTGAGCCGATTCGGATTGCAGCTCGTCGACCCATGACATCGCAAACATTCGCAGAGACTAGTGCAGCGAAAAACGCTGTGATGTTGAGGCATGCGACGGTTATCCCTGAAAAAATAAAGAAATCAAAACCTCATTCTCGGAATTGACGTGAACCCAAACCCAAACCAAAAAAAAAAAGAAAAAAAAAAAAGAGCGAAAAGTTTCCAACGTACCGACGATGTATTCGTTCACCTCGATGTCTCCCTTTGCAATGCGTTCCGAGGAGATGTCTTGAACACCGTACATCCGTTTGAGAAAACTCGGCTGAATTAACGCGCTGCCTATGCATCCTTGAGAATATCCGAACATTGCGTCCCCCAAACTACAGAGGGCGGAGGCCGTAACGAGCAATGGTCGACCGGCGAGCCATCGTGGATAGCGAGCTCGATAGCTGCGCGGTCGAAAACGGTCAAGCATGAGGAAGTATTCTAGTTCTGTGTATGATTTAGGTGGTAAACTGGAGTAGCTCCTCGTTGGATGTCAGCGTTATCCCAAAGGTCCAACAGCGAGTTTTGGGACGAGATGTGGATGAGCGACGTAAACGGAGAGCAAGAATCGTTCAAACGAGAATAAATTTATCCAAGGAATTAAACAATGCGTAGGTTAAGCAATAAGCTAAAGGTATCGAGTCGAAAGAAAGGTCGTGGCGAGGTTCAAGATGCAGCTATGACCGGCGCCCAACAGGAGTCGCCAAGATTATAGCGTTTACGTACGTTCAAACAACGAAAAAAACCACCTTTATGAGCATTCTGAGGAATGACCTAAATGCGAGAGTGTTCCTCTCAGCTCCTAGAGAAGCTTCAAGGAGACGAACTCTGATGACGTGAGACATGATCTTTCGTTGCTATTTACATGAAACGTTTCCAGTGATCGAGTTAGCGAGAGAGAAGCTATGCTGTATAGCGGCGCTCCCCAAAGTCTCCCAAGCCTGGGATAATGTATTTCTTCTCGTTCAAGCCTTGGTCAACCCATCCCGTAATCTAATCACCAAAGAGTGAGGAATAGTCAAAAATAGACCAGACTCTCAGACGTACCACTCGGCACAATGGGAATCGAGTACAAAACGTCTTCAGACCCTCGGGTGAAGAAATCTTTCAGAGA
>WSTO01000488.1:0-12369 GCA_019627685.1 Serendipita sp. 399 | reverse complement strand
CCCACGCTCATGAACAATTCTTACCGTAATGTAGGCGTTGGTGGCAGCCCATACTCTAACCTTGGA
Source organism: Serendipita sp. 399 (assembly GCA_019627685.1). NCBI lineage: Eukaryota > Fungi > Basidiomycota > Agaricomycetes > Sebacinales > Serendipitaceae > Serendipita > Serendipita sp. 399. The sequence goes on along the minus strand of WSTO01000488.1, from coordinate 12,303 downwards.
TCTGTCAATATCCAATAGTAGCTTGCGAATTGATGCATCGGGAGTTAACAGGTCTTCCAATGGGAGTGATGCGTCACATTTAGTGTTAAAGTCGAGCGGATCTATACGTGACTTGTTTGAGACATCATCATAACCGCTATGTCCATTCAAAAACTTGCCTATTTGATGATGTTTGACGAGACCCCGTATTGCGAGACCATATTGGCGATAGCTAGAGACGAAACGTCAAACGTGGGCCGAGTTTACTCTGGGCAGCGAGCTCAACTAGGAGCTATGGAGTTCTTCAGCTTCTTCAGTGGAGAACCCAAGGTCTATGAAGTATTCTGTGTGATTGTTGTCGGTATTCTACTGCTGCAGAGAGATTCCTCCGCCCGTACGTCTGATCTTTTGCATCATGAGTTTCGAAATCGTCGTGCTTGCTGAGTAGAGACAGTTGTCGATATCAAAGAAAACTAGGTATTCGGTCATCGTAGCTGAACGGAGAATCGTCCAAGTGGCGAATGCGAAGCCGTGGCGGCCCAAATAGAGCCAAACACAAACCAAAATCCTAACACCTTCGACGAGTTTGTGGACCCAATGCCGCGCACGCACAACCCAAAGACGCATCTTGCGCAACATATCGAGCGCAAATCGCGTACTCAAAAGGCTCACAAACGCGGGGCGCAAAAGACTTCCTACAAGGGAGCTCCAAAAGCCGCAGAGGAGGTCCCCCATCATAGGGAAGTCACTGTCGGTGGATCGAATAACGGTCAAACAAGACTCGTTCCTACAGCGAAAGCACCCAGATATTACCCCGCCGAAGATGTCAAACGACCCAAAAAGGCCCGCAAGACTAGGCATCCCACCAAGCTCAAGGCTGGCCTAGAACCCGGCCAGATCCTCATTCTACTTGCAGGAAGATTCAAGGGAAAGCGTGTCGTTTTCCTGAAGCAGCTCTCGAGTGGGCTCCTGCTCGTGACTGGTCCCTATAAAGTCAATGGCGTTCCATTAAAGCGCGTTAACCAAGCATATGTAATTGCTACGTCGACTAAACTGGAGTTAGCGGGCTGCGAGGTGTGTACCTTGATATGTCTAGATTCCGTGGCTTCGCTCACAACCAGATGATAGCTTCGTGATTCCATCAACGACTCACACTTCAGTAAATCCAAATCCACCTCGTCCAAGTCCAAAGAGGAGGAGTTCTTTTATGGTGGCAAGCCCAAGGAGAAGGAGGCCTATCCGGAGGAGAAGGGGAAAACGCAGAGGGATGTCGATGCGAAGGTCGTTGCTGCCATCAAGGATGTAGAGAGCTTTGGCAAGTACCTGAAGGCATCGTGGGGTCTCTCAAAAGGCCAATTCCCCCATACCCTTGTCTTCTGAGCTGCAAGATGCATTTTCTTGGAGGAATGGTGTGCGTATCACTAGGAGGGAGAAGGGGTCTACTTCTAATGAAGACGCAGATACTAACTGGGTTGGGCAGAAAGCCGTTATGGAGTCCACTTGTCTATCGACGATATGCCACACCTTTTATATGAAATGCATGCGCGACTCCTATGCCTTGTATAACTTGAAAGTCTATTGTTTTCCTGAAATTTAGCGTTTGTTGCACCATAGCAAGTCGTATCTTGGTCCTTGACCGCCTCCATAATGCTAGGGAGGACGGCCCGTACTCAGCTTCACAGGCGTAGAACAGCTTCCCTATCTTTTAAAGGACATAATGGAGTAGGTTTGACACTTTGTAGCATCCTTCGAGACTCGTCGAGAAGAAACTTTTCTGTTTCGACTATCACAGAGGCGATTAACCAAGCCGTCAAGTCGCTTCCTCATGCTTTACAATACGACATTCCTCATTCAATTCTCTCTTTGAGCGAGGCTTGGGTTCCTGCCGGACTGCCGACCTACACAACTGGCCTTGTCGTCTTTGCGCTATTAACACGCTGGTGTTTCTACACTCCGTGGGCAATTTGGGTCCGTCATCCCTTTATTTCGTTCATTCGTGGTCAGAAAGATTCATTCGGAAGTGCTGATATTCCCTTGGTCGAATAGTCGAGACGGCGAAAATGGAAAAGCCAGGAAGAGGTGTTTCCCAGAATGCTAGCTGAAACTATATATGGATGGTCACCTTCATTAAGAGCAAGACTTAGTCGGCAGGGTGTATCGACGCTAATACAGCAACGAATAGTTGATCAAAACGTTCGTACATTTCGTCCAGTCCATATGCCAACTTACACTAAGCACTATCACGCCGTTGTTATATATAGATGGCTGTACGGAAGAAAGAACTCGACAAAAAGTTCAAATGTACAACGACCCCGACTACTCTACTGCCAGTCCTTGCCACCCTTCCTGCCTTTATTGTCTCGACGTCCATCGCATACTCTACAGCTTCTCTACCTGAGATATCCTCCAATGCTAAGCTGGATGAAATGCTCCTCTTCATGCCGTATCAAGAATATTTTCCAGTCCTCCCCATTGGGATCGCCATCGTGGGGATGTTGAACACGGAAATTGGTACATGGTCACCAAAATCATTAAAGCAAATGCGAGACGGCGTAGTCAAACGGGGGGTTGAAGATACGACAGTTAGATCGGGCCAGTCTACAGACGATGCCCTAGAGGTGAAGCCAGGCGCCCTCGCTACCAGCATTTTTAGGGGGATCAGTTTCACAAGAGGCGCAATTTGTTTTGCGATTCCAGGTGTAAGTATTTCCTGGCTTGTCCTGAAGCTAGCTCCTTGACTGAATCGACTCATCTAGACCGTTCATATTCTCTGGTTTACATCTTCCCTCTTTGGTTTACTGGAATCACTGGTGTTTCACTTCTTAGAGAAGTCGATGGCTCAACAGTCCTGGGGGCGGAATAACCCACTACTACGGATGCGACCGAAACAAATGGAACAAATTGGGGTGGATTTGTCCCCTGTTGCGCCACTTGAGCGACTTGGGCAAGCAGATTATGGTAGAAATGGTGGCTGGACGGCGCCTCACGGTACTACGATCCCGACCACCTCAGAACTCGTTTCACGCGCACAAGTTGCTGCATTTTCTGCAGGTAGAAGAGCATCTCAAACGCTAAGAAGCACCGCGTCATCGTTTAGAGGCTTGCGGCCAGCAGATGTTCCGCGACGGACGAGGGAGTCGAAGGATCTTGCCAAGGGTTCTAGGAGGGAATTCTCAACGGGTGTATTTGATTGGTTGAAGGAAGTAGTTGCCAGAGGAGAAGAAAGGAGGAGAAAACAGATGAGGAAGGTTTGGGCCACGAAGAGAAGGAAGTCGACTGAGGAACCGAAGCCGGTTAATCACGAAGTGAAAATGAGACGACTGAGCTATTGGTGAGTGAAGTATATGTGATCCTTGACGATTCTCCTGCCCTTAATCATCTTTTCCTGATTATATTTGCCGTTGATGGAGCCTTTCCAACTTGGGTCAGGTTCCATGTGATCATTGATCTTGATCTAATATGACCCCATTTCGCGCTTCCTTCTCTTCCCTCATTTTCTAGTATTTGGCGTCTCGATATTGACCGCTTTCACAATGCTTCCAGGTTACGTAGAGTGCCGCTCAAAGTAAGGATGCAGAGTGGAAGGAAGAGAAAGGGCAGACGATCGGCGGTACAAAAACCGCTGGCTCCGTATTCTGTCGTGTTGAAGCGCGAAACGGAGTCGAAGAAGCAGCCCGAGGCTCCAAAGCCAAAGGGACCGCTATTCGCGTAGTGTCACCAGCTAGTCTTGCATCCGAGGCACCTTCACCATGATTTTGCTCCTTTGCACCAAATGAGTATATCAGACCGCCGTTCGGCAATTGCCAAAGTATTGGGAAAACAGCCTTTGATTTTTGTATTATTACCATAAATTGTCCGCTACTAAAGGTAGAATAAGCCACTAGTGGTGGCAAAAAGGCAAGATACGTCTCGGTTTATATTCGAAAATGTCCAAATTCTTCTCGAACTATGATAATGAGATAATAAGGGGGAAGAGGAGGGAAAGAAAAAGAAAAAGAAAATCCCCTTAAATCCACATGTTCCTCTTCGCCTTTTCGATGATGCGCGAGTTGACCATGCGCTTTCGAGAGTGATCGCGTTTGGCGAAGAGAGAGGTGAGCGAATCAACGATGCTCCTCTTCACCTTCATCTTCATTTCCTCTTCTTCCTCCTTGTCAACAGCGTCTTCATATTCCTCGTCGGCGACGCTTCGAAGAGCGATTGTACCCTCTGGAGCAAGTGCGACGCCTGCGGCTGGAGCCTCTGCGGCGGGAGCTTCAACGGGTGCGACGGGCGCGACGACAGGAGCCGGAACAGTAGCCACAGGAGGAACCGCAGCAGCTGGAGCTTCAACGGGTGCAGCGACAGGTGCAGGAGCTACAACTGGAGCTGGAGCAGCAACTGGCGCTGGGGCTGGGGCAACAGGAGCAGGAGCAACAGCCGGGGCAGCATTCGTTACTATATAATCAAGATATTAGAAGGGTATAAATCACGGTTATTCGACCAAAAAGAACTCACCGACTGCGCATCCGCCGAAAGGACCAGCACGAGCGCCATTTCGGCAGCGAACGATGCAGGCGTCACCATTCGGTCCACCAGTGCAGGCCGTACCGGGAGCGGCTTGGACGACGAGGGGGAAAGCTTGGGCTCGCGCTCGACTTCGGCTGTTGCGTCCTGGAACATTGGTGATGACGGTGGCGGGTTGGAAGGAAGTTCCAGTAGCGTCGGTAGAAACGTCGCAAGTGTAGGGGCTACGAGGGAGAGAGACGACTAAATACGCAGTGGGAAAGACGGCAACGAATACTCACCCGGCTCCATCACCATTGACCTGGTGAACGGTCATGGTGATCGTACCATCAGCAGACATGGCTGGCAGCCCAGCACTTGACGCAGCTATAGTCGGTCAATATGGTGGGCTTCAGTGAGACGAAGATGCTGGTACGTACCATCGACTGAGGAGGCAATGTTGTTGACACCTCCTTGCAGAGTTCGGCCACATGGGCTGGCCTCTCCACTTTCGATTTCCTCGTCGTTGATGATGCTGCTGTCGGTCTGGAAAGGATTTCGACGACTGCCATCACGAGGAGTGGTGGCTACGACACCCATGGCCATCGCAGTGACTCCATTGGAGCCTTGGATGTTCACGATGGCTCCGTGACCATAGACGGAGGAGACGAAAGCAATGAGGGTTACGAGAGCTTGTACGGAGCGCATGATGAATATGAGATGAAGGTGCAGTTGTTGAGACGCTGAAGACTGGTTCGAGTAGAGTATGAAAGCGAACTTTGGATGAATAAAGTTAGTATGACCTTTGCAAAGGGTACGCAAGTGGGAGAAGTGAGAGATGAAGGGACTCACAGGAGTAAACCGAAAAAACTTGCGCAATCAAGCGGACAAAGAACGATGATGAAAGAGAAGAAAGATGCTCTGCACCGAGGCTGGTCCTGCAGAACGAGGTGAGGTCCTCCACTGGCTTTTTATAGCCACAGACGCGGCGCCAGGAGCAGAACTCGAAAGTTTGTCGATTGCTACGTTACCCAGGACGCGTTATGTTGATGCTAAGACGAAACGTGATACAAGATCCTTTTTGTACTCCTCGTCAACACTCGATTGGCTGGTTGTCGAGGTGTCGACGCCTACAGCCAGACGACAGCCAACACGTATTCCAATATACTCCGGCTCTTTTCTCGCTTCTTTCGATTTCCAGACTCGGAAAGGTCCATAAGCCTGCTGCTTGTGACTAATAGTTATGCACATATTCGAATGCCATTTATGGCCTGATCCCCAACGGGAAGTGGATACTTTGTCAAGTCTTCAAATAGAATATTCAGCAAAATTATCTTGATCTTGATGTGATGTGATTAGAGGTCCCGGTTACCCGCCACTCGACTCTTCGGGAGTAAACCAGCATCCATCCTACGGCTGCCAATGTTCCTTCCACCCCGGCACATTTGACAATTTCTGACGGGTACAAAGCGAGTGCTTAGACACCGATGGGTGTGATAATCGTCGCTGATTTCATTTCTTTCGAATTCTGATGGTCGCCGTCGATGCCAACCTTGTTTAGGCGAGGAGCCGCATTGGCTTGGAAACTGAGCATGAGGGCCCACAATTCGAAATCAACTACAAGACGATCATCAGCTTCGGAAACAAATCTCATTGGTGGATGCAAAACACTAGTAGAATCGCAAGGATGTATACATATAGGTGCCGCCACCACCAACATGGGTCCTCCCCAATACGACTGGCGTTACGTTTTGATACTGACTCGTTTCCGTTTCCTACCGTCCCCATTCTGAATCTTCTCTCTCATTGATCTCACTTCATCCTCCGTCCATTGCTGCCGCTCCCCACGTTCATGGAACTCAGCCGTTCTCGCATCCTCTTCCTGTCGCTTCAGGTACTTCAACGCGGCTAGGTTGTAACCAATTTGGGCCTTCTGCCGGCTCAGTGCCAGTCGCAAGTGACCACGAAGCGAGAGAAGGAGTGGCTTGAGTGATCGAGTGGCCACAATCTGAGAGGAATGTATTCGAAGGAGATACGACAACATGTTCGAGGTCAATGTTGTTGCAGTTCCCTTTGAAAAGAGAGGAAAAGATCAATTTCCAGAATCAGTGGAAAACGACGAGAGTGCGAAACAGACAGACCTTGCTGGCCCAAATATCCATATAGAAAAATATGCGCATCACCTGGCTGAAAGGAAGGGCGAGCAATGCATCATAAAGCGCGGCCGATTGGACCTTTTCGACCGTCTGAAGCACATACGCCTCTGGAGTGAGATCTAAAGCAGTCAACGTCGGATTTCGAGGTGGTAGTCCAACGTGATTCCTCTGATCCTCAGGTATCTTCTCCAAGGCTGCATAATACTGTCGCACACTTTCCAACTCCTTATCCGCTAGCTCGATCGCCTCCACGATCTTCTCGCTCGCCATGAGCGATTCTGCAGTATACTTCTGAACAGCAGTAGCTTCCATTCTCCCCTCTGTGGGGTCTGAGACATCTGCTCCTTCAACTCCGGATCCAATCGGTCGATCTTCGCGATTCAACTCTTCAGCCAGCTGCGCATCCTCCTCCTTTTGTCGATAAATCTCTTTTTCCTCCCATGGAATCATCGCTTCGCCTGTATTCTCCCAGTATCTTATCGACTTGTCATGCGACCCCGTGACAGCCATCGTTCCGCTCCGTCCTACTGTCAGAGCCCAGATCTCTCCATGATGTCCATCAAATTTCTGTATTAGATCGAACTATTAGATTGGTCAGCAGTCACTTGGTTCACTATCGTTGTCGCTGCTGCAAACCTTGTCGGCATCCCAGAGTTTCACCCATCGATCTTTAGACACCGAAAAGAAGTGGTGAGTCCGAGGAATGAATGCGACCTGCATCACACTATCATCGTGTGCGAAAATCGACTTGTGGCAGTCCCCAAAGTCCATCCCCCATATCTTCACGTTCTTGTCGGATGATGAGGTAATGATGAGTTTGGAATCAGACGATATATCCATAGAAAGTACTGGAAGCTATCTCCGATAAGTGCCCTCAGCCACCATTATTACCTCCGGAAACAGGATATGAGACGCACCTTGTGACCATATAAGGAGAGGAAAAACTTCAGAGTGTCTTGGTAAAATATCTTGACCGTAGCGTCCAACAGTGCAACCGCGAGAAACCGCCCATTCGGACTATATTTGACCGCAAGAACTTCATCTGACATCTTGAGAGTTCGAGTGTGCACCAAACTACACACTTTTCTGTTGGACTGCGTGACCAAAATGAGCAGCTAGATTCTCTATAAAATCCGAAACGCACAATTTCTTCATTCACTTTCTCCTCTATGTCCCAGAATTTGACGTCCTTATCCGCACTCCCACTAACGAGTCCTCCCATATCGGGTCGAACGTCCATCGACCACACCGTGCTAGAATGTGCTTTCACCGATTCCAGGAGAGAAGCGGCTGCGATATCGAGTAACAGAATTTCACCGCTCTTCGTACCAACGACCACCTGGAAGAGTATTCAGCCGACGACCTGAGCTACAAAGAAATCACTACTCACGTGCCTGTCTCCTGGAAGAAATGTACAACATACAGCATGTCCGCACTCAAACGTACGAATACACATCATGCTCTTCATGTTCCAAATCTTCAATAGCCCTATACTTCGATCAGTATCTAGTGGTAGAGCAAAGCTGAGAGATACGACCATTGGATGCCGTGGCAAGTAGTTGTTCGTCGTAGCTTATGGATACCGATCTTATATCCGTTCTGTGCCCAGGTAGATCGAGAGTGTACATTCGGGTGGCCTCTGGAACGTCTTTGGTTTTGGAAGGATTGGGGATGGTGTAGACCTCCACAGCGTTCGTCGATAAAGCCGTGAAGATCTAAAGACCCGACATTAAATAGGGGCGAGAGGGAAATGTGTATACTCACCTGTACACCCTTACCACTCAAATCGGCTTCTACAAAGTTAAAGGAGCGAATCTTCCCACTCGCGCGAACAATGAGATACGGTGTGTATAAATCAACCAATTGAATATCCTTCTCTTCAGTTTCCTTTTCTTTCACTCCAGTATCCATTTCCTCATCGTCTCCTATTGTAGATTTTTGGGTCTTCTTCTTCTCTTTTGCACGTTTTTCTCTGCGGGCTTGCTTCTTGCGAATTTCCTCCTCAGTCCGGATTCGAAACACGTCGACGGATTTGTCATGGGATTGTATGGCCAAGAACGGGGACGTCGGGTGATAGGCAATTTGGGCTACTCGATGCTTAGAGGCAATCGGTAGCACAGCTGACAGATGCAACATTTTCGTTAACTGGATCGAAATTGGAGAAAGATAGGGCATTAGAAAAGCTCCCGTTAATGACGAAAAACGGGTTGCCTACTTGGCCAGGTGCTGTCTCCTCCACTCCGGAACACAGCGCGTCATGGTCAATCTTCCACGCCTTTACTTCCCCTTCTCCGCCTCCTGTAAGTAATATATCCCCCGTAGGGTCAATATCAAGCGTCCAGACTTCCGACCGATGCGCCACGATACTCTGTACGCAATGTCTCGTGGACATGTCCCAAAGCTTGACAAACGTGTCTTTTGAACAAGTGACGAGAAATAGCAGGGAAGGGTCGAAGGCATCAGACGAAGAAGTGGAAGTTCCCTCTACTGGTTTCGCCTTTACGAATTTCATCGCGGTAATCTGGTCTCTATGACCTCGGAGTCTATCAGGCAGATTTAAAATTCAATATGATTACACGTTTAGGGAGAAAGAGGCTCACCTACCGGAACAATCCTGTCTCAGCCACTACATCCCAAAGAATGATCTCTGTGTCTTGGGAGCCCGAGGCGAGTCGAGTCCCACTTGGATCGAAACACATGGCCGTGACGGCCTTTTTATGCCCATTAAAGACCACACTGGACGAGTTGTGCTGAGAATTCCATAACCGAATGGACCCGTCCACATATCCAACTGCGAACACGTCCTTGGTGGTGGGCGACTGAACGATGCAGCTGACCTCTGCTCGATGTCCGGTTTCGTGCCACATAGAGAGCTGCAAGAAAAACCAATTATTCATTCGTCATTTTAATTTCTTTTCCCTGAGGAAATTAAACGAGTAGAAATGGAGCTTTCCGAACCATTTGTCCTTTTTTTACATCCCAGACCAGAACGTCTTCGAGAGCGGGGAGGAAAGCCAGTTTTCCGTCATAAACCGAGTTTGAACCGGCACTGCAAATGATTCCAAATGCTTCTGTAGGCCCCCATCGATCGTAAGTGGTCCACATGATGGATGTGGCCGAGGTTCAAAACAAAAAATAAACTCCGCCACCATAGGCAAAGATTTCTTCGACTTGATTCGTTACTGTTATCGTTCGCATTGTGATGGCCATGAGTACGCTACAACCTACCAATGCAGTAAGAAAGGCTGCTTTGGGCTTGTTGTCGTTTCTGAACGCGTCGCCAACGCCGTATCATGCGGCGATGGAAGCGAGTGTGAGACTGGAGAAGGCAGGCTTTTGCAGATTACGGGAGGAGGAGGAGTGGGATATTAGTCCTGGAGGACGTTATTACTTTACGAGGTAAACATCAAGTCCTCAACGAAACAAACGAGTGGCATTCTGATCCAGATTTGGCCGATCATAGAAATCAAGCGGCTGTTTTGGCTTTTACGGTCCCAAAGGTCAACATCCGTCAGCCACTCTGAAATTCTTCTTCTCTTTTTTTACTCATGTCTCTCAAACGCGTCGACTTCATGCTTTTCTCAATAGAAATGGAGCGCCGGATCCGGGATATCGATGGTCGCCACTCATATCGACTCTCCAAAGTCAGTATATCCCACAAAAACAATCCGATTTTGAATACTGATACTTAATCTCAAACATCATAGTCTTCGCGTACGTCCTGTTTCCAAGAAGACAGCTAACGGTTATCTTCAAGTCGCTGTCGAGACTTATGGTCAGTTTTTCTATACGTCGATTTCATTGGAAGAATGACCAAAAATTCTCTTTCTTCGCCCTCTGATTCTTCTCTCAGGTGGAGGCATATGGCATACATGGTTCGATCGTGATCTTGGCCTTGCAGGCAGAGTCATCGTCACCGCACCCTCTTCCTCCTCTTCTTCCTCTAGCGGTGGTCCCTTCCATTCCAAGCTCGTCAAAATCAACAAGCCTCTCCTCCGCATCCCATCCCTCGCCATCCACCTGGATCGATCCGTCAACGAAAACTTTAAATTCAATCAAGAAACAGAGTTTATGCCGGTCCTAGGATTGTCGATTGCCTCGCAACTCAATAACCCCATCGTCGCCGCCCAAAAGGAAACAGGAGAACAGCAGGCTGATCAGCCGGAGAATAAAACGAAGAAGAATGGAGGAAATGGATTGGACATCGCTCCGAACCATCATCCAGCGATCCTCCATTTGCTTGCAGAGGAACTCTCTGTCAAACCTGAGGAGATCCACGATTTCGAGTTGTAAGAGTTTGCTTTGGATTCAGGTGAAGTAAACCACAGATCATGTCAATTCACCATCTCCTCTAGGCACTTGTTTGATACGCAACCGCCGTGTCTAGGAGGTATCAATGAAGAATTCATTTTTTCTCCAAGACTGGACAACCAAATGACATCGTATGTTTAGTAGCCATCTGACAAGCCGCGTGCTAACAGGATATCCTTTGACTCTTTGCGCTTTGCAAGATATTGCGCATTGGAGGCACTAATCGAGAGCGTCAGCGATGAATCGCAGGCCACCATCGATTCTCAAACCAACAGTAATGTGAACTTGATCGCCTTGTTCAACCACGAAGAAGTTGGATCAGTATCAACCACAGGCGCGGAGAGTTCTTTGATCCCCTCTGTGATGTCGCGCTTGTCGCCTACTCCGGATGCGCTAGCGAGAACGATCGCACGCTCGTTCTTGATTAGTAGTGATATGGGACATGGCATTCATCCCAACTACACATCGAAATATCAGCAGAATCACCGACCGGAGCTCAATGGGGGTATTGTGCTCAAGACCAACGCCAAACAGAAATATACCACGGGTATGCTTGGCGTTTGTTTATAGGTTGACGATGGGGTTTATTCCAAATGTAGATGCCGTCGGAAGCTTCTTCATCAAGCAACTCGCGGCTAGGAGAAACGGGAGTGTACAAGAGTTTGAAGTACGGAATGACATGTGAGAGCGGAATTTTCTTTTTTCTTATGCAACATGAGCTAACGGAGAAAAAAGGACTTGTGGAAGTACGGTAGGACCTCTTTTATCCAAACTCGGTGTCAGGTACGTGATATTTCGTGAGTTAGTCGATATTCTTTCTGAGAATCTACAGAACGGTGGATGTTGGACTAGCACAGCTGAGGTAAGGAAACTCTACATTGGCGTAAGTAGAATATTTACGAATGGACCACCAGTATGCATTCCATTCGGGAAACCGGAGGGTCTCATGATGCAAGAGCTGGGATGGATTTGTTCCTTTCGTTCTTCCAAGGGTTTGCGGAGCTGGACAGGGAGTTGTCATTGCAATAACCGTTGATCGTTGTAGTTTAGGATGGATGCATATGGATGCGTTTCCTGATCCTGATCCCATTCCTAGTTGTTGTATCCTGACGGTGGCAGTCGTAGTTACTCAGGTTGGCCACTGACCACCCAACTTGCTTACATTCGGCAACAATTGTGCTGTGCAGTCTCCAAATGAACGAACATTCGATGACTATATTTGACGGATGAAGAGCATACTGCATGCTTTTTCTGATCCGCCAATGCGGCAACCAGGGCAACAAACGGCAGCAGAAGACACAAATGGATCGACTGCAGCAGGCGGTAGGAGCCGAGGATGTTTTATTATTGCATCCGACGTGAAAAAGGACGG
>WSTO01000487.1:0-12379 GCA_019627685.1 Serendipita sp. 399 | reverse complement strand
GCACGCTCTTGAGTATGCCACTCTTCATACGTTGCAAATGGAGGTTGCGACGAATCGATAACGGGCTCGCTTAGCGACGAAGGAGTTGGAAGAGCAGGAGCTGGGAGTTTGGGACCAGCCCTGCGTCGAGCGCAAATGAACATGAACCGCGCCCAAACCTTGCGCTTGGCTTTCCCAAGTTCTTTTTTTGTAGAATTATGTCAGCACCTAAGAAGTAAAACAAACAGAGTGAAAAACGAAACTGAATCTGACCTTCGTCTGCCAATTTTGTCCACTCGTCAAGGTCCTGTTGCTGAACCCCATGCTTCTGCAGAATGGCGCGGTATGCGCGATGGATACTCAAAAAGTTTTGACGCATGAGAACCCCGACGTATTGTAGAGTTTGAGTCTGGATTAGGTCATCCGCTACAACGGAGAAAGCATTTTCAGCGCTCTTTCCCAGCAACCCGTAGTCAGTTGCTCACCCGTTGCCCATGGCCCAAGTGGGCAGAAAACGTGACCCCCCACAGCCGTTTCGGGATCGATGAGAGGGTGGCTCCAAAAACCACGCTCAACGACTTCTTTCGACTTTTCAATGTTTGAACCTGCAATGTTACATGCTTCGTGTGCCTCTTTGGAAAAAAGGGCATCAGTAAAAGAGACTAGTTGTGACCGCCGAAGCATTCGTGCTCACCCCACATGACTCTTGACATCCAGGAGCCGTCCTCGCTCACGCCACTCACATTCGCATCCCCCGGAAGTTTCGCGAGTGGATAGATCGTGGTCGTATCCTTATACAGCCGATAGTCGCCATCGATGACCACGAGCATACCGCCTGGTTTGAGACAGGCTTGGATTTCCTCCAGTGTCTTTCGCATGTCCTTGATACCCCCCATGACACATCTCATATGGATCAAGTCAAAGGAATCTCTGAGGTGAACCAGGCCGAGGTTGATATCGTCGATCTCAAACGAGAGGTTTGGAGGAAAGAAGGACGTGTCCAACGGGGTCGGGGCGAGATCAATACCCAAAACGGTACAGTGAGGAAAGCGGTGTGCCATATCAATAGCCCTGGTAGTTGCTTAGGCACCCCGTGGCGGGAGGGCAAGATATCGCTCACCATGATCCTGTTCCACACCCTGTTGCGTAGAAAAGGGTTTTGGCGGTTTGAAAGCAGTAAGAATAGGCGTTGGGAACGTACCGAGATCCAATATCTTTTTCTCGACCCCGTCCATTGGGCTAAGAACTGCTTCAACGGTTTCCTGGCAAGGGTACAGTCCGCCCATGGCTATCGTCACTACCGAGTGCTGCTTATCCCTATTATTTCATGAGCAAAGGTGTAGAGACGAGGGAATAGACGAGGTAGACGCGCCACTGACAAACGGTTCCATTCTTCATCGTCTAGTGATTGGGCGTCAACCTTATTCAAGCCGTTACCAGAAAATCTTACCTGAAGGCAATAGATATGCATCATTCAATCGATTAAAGATCCTTGAGGCATCGTAAGTACTAAGAAGGCTCTGACGACAGCTCTCTCACCGTCCGTGCATCTCTTTTACGAACTCGCGAAGACCGCGTGTGCTCACATACGAATAAACGCTGGCCATATCGTCGTTATCTCTTCTCGGTCTGTATCCTTGAGCGTTCTGGCTATCGTACGTGCGTCCAGAGTAAACGGTAGTATGATTATGGCTGCGTTGGAAGCTGGAAGCCCCGACGGTAGAGGGTGCAAGAGCTGGTTGATCATATCGAGCGCCTATTGTTGTCCCTTGGTCCGCTTTCGGCAAACTGATGCCACTGGGACTAGCCTGGTTCGCACTAGCTGCTCGGTGCGCATCAGGAGTATTCCCTCGACGTGGCCCTGATAGCCTCTCCTCGGCGCGCAAATGACTGCTCATTCGCCAAAATGGGGGTCGGTCTCCTATATAATTTAGTTATGCAACTGAAACGGGATGCCGATGAGTCGCAAATGCGTAAGTACTCCGGCGTTCAGCTGAATTTGTACACGCGATCCCTTGCTATTCGGTCCGCCCGAGTCTTGAAGTTGGCCAAAGCCAAGTGCGAGGCGAGTAGAGACGATCCCAAGGTTGAAGGTAACTCGTGAGGGCTTTATACGATTACCTTTGAGCCAATGTGCCATGTCCGTCCGCCTATTTTGTTTTTATTTCCGCCGCTTCAGCACTGGCTCAGACACGACTGGTGTGTCCCTATAGAACCTAGAGGCCGGAGGAGGTAGGCTTCCGCCCTGTGGAACTCAAGCGAGAAAAGGGTTGACAATCGGCAATCCGGGCTGATTGAACGAAGGCCTTCGCGTAACGTGAACAATCAAGCTTTGAGCCTTAACACATCACTCGCCTGCTTATGGACGTCACCGTGGGCCACTGAATGTCACTTTTATCGTCCGGTCCGCTGGCCAAACACCCACTGAGCACTGATTTTGGGAAGGGACTGGAATTCGGTAGACAAGTGCCTGTGCTGGTTCTGCATTCGAGCCCTCCAAATGCGCTCGCACCGTCAGTGGTCGGTATCAATCCACAATCTGATCACCGAAGTGTTAATTGTATCCTGTTGAGATAAGGAAGCCATTCCGAGATGTCGCATAGTCATTTATGATTATTTTCCCTCTTTGAAGTTGGTGATCTTTCCCAAGAGCGGTAGAACGACAGACGAAGCGATGGCCAAGTTTGACCTTGCCCTTGACCACGACCGTCACTGCTCGTTCATATAGACCAAAGCAAGCATCCATGACATTGAGGTTGCTCTAACACCTTCTTGTCTTGTATCTCATGCTGTACAAATGCTGACGAACAGCTTGAAACAGGTGACAGGACTCTTACGCGCTGAACAGCAGACTTGCTCGAGACCAACGCGCGCCGAGAGCCGTGAAATGAAGCGCAGAGGAGAGAAGTTCAGGGTAAGTTTCGTTAGACACCATAATACACGCGTTTAACGCGTTTAATTTCGTGTTTGCCGCGTCACTGATAGCTTTGCTACCACTTCGAAAGGCGCGCTCAGGCCTCCATTTGAGATCATTCTGAACTTGTTAGTCGAATATCTTGCAAGTCTACAGTTGGGAAACACAAGAGTGAGCGCAGGGAATATGCTTCCTTCGGCGCTATTTGACTCGACAACGACAAGGCTGAAGTTCCAATCACAATGGAACTACAGCAGAACATTTCCTGCAGAACTTCGTGTTAAAATACAAGGGATACATAACTTTTGGCGCTGCCTATCACCCGCCACTCCGCTTTGCGACTGCACTGCAATCGTTCCAAATAGGTGAAGTTCGACAACGCGATCCTGAAAGCTTGGATGCACGATTCTGATACCAAAACGTCTATATATTCCAGAAATAGATTGGGGAGTGATGCATTTAGGCTGAACCAAGAGGAAGCCCGAAGGCTTGAGGCATCCAAAGCATATGAAGACCTTGCTTTGAATTGCCGATGTCGATCGATCGTTCCTTTTCCGCCCGGGCTTCGCGTCCACTTCCAGTGGCTACAGGGAACTATTACTCAATGACCACCCACCCACCTCCCCAAGGTTCCTGGCCTCGAATGGTTCTGAGCCCGCGACGAGGCGGCGGAAATAAAACGATATAGGCAGATGTTCATGGAGCGTTGGCTCAACGAAATCCGTATAAAGCCTTCACGAGGTTGCCCTAGCTTTTGCAGTATCTCTTCTACTCGTCTCGTATCAAGGTTTTTACGACTTCAGGACTCCGGTGCATCGGAGAGTAAGGGCAAATTCAACAGAACGCCGGAGTAGGTACACCTTTGCTAATCATCGGCATCCCTTCCCCGTTGTGTATAACTAAATATCACCCAGGAAACCCATTCCTATTTCGGTATATGAGCAGTAATTTGCGGGCCGATGAGAGGCAACAAGGGCCACGCCAAGGGAGTACTCCTGATGCGCACCAAGCAGCTAGCGCGAACCAGGCTAGTCCGAGGGGCACCAATTTGCCGAGCGCGGGCCTGGACGCGGACTCTCTGAACCAAAGGGGCTCAACAATAGGCGCTCGATATGACCAACCCGCTCTTGCACCCTCTACCGTTGGGGGTTCTAGCTTTCAACGTAGCCATACCCATACTACCGTTTACTCTGGACGCACGTACGACAGCGAGAACGCTCAAGGAGTTCGGCCAAGAGAAGATAACGACGACATGTCCAGCGTTTATTCGTACGTAAGCACACGCGGTCTTCGCGAGTTCGTAAAAGAGATGCACGGACGGTGAGATACCTACTTTTTTTGGACATCTGGGCATCCCCGCCATGCTGACGACAGCTCAAGGATCTTTAATCGACTGAGTGATGCGTATCTATTGCCTTCAGGTAAGATTTTCTGGTGACGACCTGAATAGGCGTTGACGCCCAATCACTAGACGATGAGGAATGGAACCGTTTGTCAGTGGCGCATCTATCTCGTCTACTCTCTTTGCTCATGAGATGAGATTGTAGGGATAAGCAGCATTCAATAGTGACGATAGCCATGGGCGGACTGTATCCGTGCCGAGAAGCTGTCGAAGCAATTCTGAGTCCAGTGGACGGAGTTGAGAAAAAGATATTGGACCTGGGTATGTCTCCAATACCTATATCTGCTTCCATTAAAAACCGCTATCTCTCTTTCTACACGCCAGGATGTGGAACAGGATCATGGTGAGCGATGTCTAGTCTTCCCGCCACAGGGTGCCTAACCAACTGCTAGGGCTATTGATATGGCTCACCGATTTCCTCACTGCACCGTATTGGGTGTCGATCTCGCCCCAACTCCGATGGACCAAGCCACTTTTCCTCCCAATTTGTCGTTTGAGATCGATGACATCAACCTCGGGCTAGTTCACTTCAGGGATTCTTTTGACTTGATTCATATGAGATGCGTCTCGGGTGGTATTAATAACTTGCGAAAGTCCTTGGAGGAAATACAAGCCTGTCTCAAACCTGGAGGTATACTCGTGGTTATCGACGGCGACTATCGACTGTGTAAGGACATGGACACGATTTATCCAGTCGCGAAACTTCCGGGTGATGCGGATGTGTGCGGGGTGAGTGAGGACGGTTCCTGGATGTCAAGAGTCATGTGGGGTGGGTATCATTGGTCCCATTAAGGTTCTTTACTGACGTACATCAAAGAGGCGCACGAAGCATGCACCATTGCGGGCTCAAACATTGCGTTAGCAGTAGACGTCCTGGACCGTGGCCTATGGGACTATCCTCTCCTCGATCCTAAAACGGTTGTAGGAGGGCATTTTTTCTGCCCACTTGGGTCATGGGCAACAGGTGAATTATCACCAACGTCTACAGGTGAAAAGGGACACTGACAACTCCACTTATCTATCATAGCGGATGACCCTATTCAGAGCCAAACTCTGCAATACGTCGGCATCTTAATGCGTCAAAATTTCCTCAATCTACATCGTGCATACCACGCTATTCTACGGAAGCACGGAATGCAACAAAACGTCCTTGACGAGTGGGCGAGAATGACGGACGAAGGTCAGCATCGACTTCGTCCTGCCGTAATCTTTTTCTTTTTTTGACCTGACACGACATCATAGAACTTATTAAAGGCAAGCGCAAGGTTTGGGCGCGCTTCACATTTAGTTGTGCTCAGCGAAGGGCTGGCTCCAACCTATCAGCCCCTGCGCTTCCGGCTTCTTCAACGCCAAGTGAGCCCGTTATCGACTCGTCGCAACCACCATTTGCAACATATCAAGAATGGCATACTCAGGAGCGCGCCCTTGCGGAACGGGAACGACGGCTCCGCATGTATGGAGATCGTCCACGAGCCGCGGTACGCGCTGCATATGCAAACATGAACCATTCCACGCAGTCTTAATTGTCCATACCTCCTCTCATCGCGTACCTCGAGTTGATCGTCTGGAGCAATATCGTGTTTCCCCTTAATTCGAGTCCATGCTATGATTTGCTGGTATAACTTTTTTTCTCCTGGGTTTCATTTTTGTCGAATGGATATTGGGTACTTCTTGCGAGAGTCCGCGGCTCGCCTGTGAAGCTCGATCGACGCGTCTGGCTTATACATTCGCTTTCGGGTGAGTGAGCATTGGTGCCCAACGCTATGATATGCATGTAACTACTCCGAAATGGAATCTTTATGCTCTCAGATTTGGGAATCATCATGCTATGAATGAAAGGCCAGAACAGAGGAGGCCAGCCCATCGATATAATTATCTAGACATTTGGACCGACAACCCAGGTCGGTGGTTCTGATTGGTGTGGCCTTGAACGGCGATTGTTCACCAGGCGTGATGGGTGCGCAGGGAGAGTTATTGTCGCGACGATGTGAGATTCTTATATAAGTCAGTAACTGTAGAGCGAGAGAGCGAGGGAGGTCTGTCACCCTTCCAGTGTAAGACAACGAGATCGCGAGATCGAGACTTGTGAGGGATGCTATCAAACAGTATGACATTGACAGGCGAAACATGAATCTTATAAACTGCTGGGTATGTCTGCAGTCGCAACGCAGCACGACTGAAATGGGGTAAGGAAATCCGCAACTTGAAATGCAAACAAACCAAATACGTGTTTCCCCAAACGATCAACTCGAAGTACACGATGACAGGGACCAAGGACAGAAAAGACTAAGATTGTGTGGACTGGTTCATATTCGCGAAAGCGACTCGTACTGCAGCTCGTGGAAGATCTCCAACGGTGCGAATCAGTCGTTCTCGGTGTGCAAGAGCCTCCTCTTGAGTATGCCACTCTTCATACGTTGCAAATGGCGGTTGCGACGAATCAATCACGGGCTCGCTGGGTGATGAAGAGGCCGGAAGAGCAGGAGCTGGGAGTTTGGGACCAGCCCTTCGCCTCGCATAATTGATCGTGTAGCGCGCCCAAGTGTGACGTTTACCTTTACCGATTTCTGTTTTATTGGGTTCGTGTCGTGTCAGCGAAAGGAAGTTGTAGGGGAGAATCGGACGCGCTGACCTTCATCCACCTGCCTCGCCCACTCCTCTAGAACGTGCTGTTGCATTCCATGCTTCCGTAAAATAGCGTGGAACGCGCGATGTAGATTGAGAAAGTTTTGGCGCATTAGAATCCCGACGTATTGCAGAGTTTGCGTCTGAATAGGGTTATCCGCTGCCATGGATAAAATGGCACTGTCAGTGTCCATTTTCACTGTTTTGATGTTAGAAATAATTCACCTGTTGCCCATGACCCAAGTGGGGTGAAAAAGTTACCCCTACGGCCGTCTCGGGATCAAGGAGGGAATAGTTCCACAGACCACGGTCAACAACTTCTTTGAGGTATTCGATGTTTGATCCTGCCATACTGCTTGTTTCGTGGGCCTCTTTGGGATGCGTCAGTAAGGAGCCTGGATGAGACAAAGAACGCTCACCCCACAGGACTCTCGCCATCCAGGAACCGTCCTCACTGACCCCACTCACGTCCGGATCTCCCGAAAGCTTCGCGAGAGGATACATCGTGGTCGGATTTTTATACATCCGGAAGTCGCCGTCGATGACTACGAGCATACCACCTGGTTTGAGGCAAGTTTGGATGTCCTCCAAGGTCTTTCGTATATCCTTGATACCTCCCATAAAGCACCTCATGTGAATGAGATCAAAGGAATCTCTGAAGTGAACCAGCCCGAGATTGATATCGTCAATCTCAAACGACAAGTTCGGAGGAAAGATGGCTTGGTCCATTGGAGTCGGGGCAAGATCGACACCTAGAACGGTACAGTGAGGGAATCGGTGAGCCATATCAATAGCCCTAGCAGTTGATCAGGCAACCGTGAGGGGAAGCAGGGTATCGCTCACCATGATCCTGTTCCGCATCCTATCAGGTGGAGGGAAACCTATTAGCTCCAGTAGGAGTAAGTGTATGTAGTAAAAGACACACCAAGGTCTAGTATCTTTTTCTCAACCCCTTCCACTGGACTAAGGATCGCTTCGACGGCTTCCCGGCATGGGTAGAGTCCACCCATGGCTATCGTGACTAGTGAATGTTGTTTATCTCTACGAACCCATAAGAGAGAGATAAAGGATTAGGCAAAAGCGCTACTGACAAACGGTTCCATTCCTCCTCGTCTAGCAATCGGGTATCAGCGTCGATGTGCAGGCGGGGAGGAGATCATCCTACCTGTGGGCAATAAGTATGCATCGTTTAGTTGATTGAAGATCCTTAGGATGTCGCAAGCATTAGGAAAGACTCGAAGATGTCGAAAAATGGAACCATTTCACCTTCCGTGGAGCTCCCTTACGAACTCGCGAAGACCGCGTGTGCTAACGTACGAATAAACGCTCATATCGTCGATATCTTCTCTCGGGTGTCCTTCTCGAGCGTTCTGGCTGTCGTACGTGCGTTCAGAGTACACTGTAGTATGGTTATTGCTACGTTGGAAACTGGAAGCCCCGACGGTAGAGGGTGCAAGAGCTGGTTGATCATATCGAGCACCTATTGTCGAGGCCTTGCGGTTCAGAGAGTTGTCCGCGTCCTGGTCCGCGTTCGGCAAATTAGTGCCACTCGGACTAGCCACGTTCGAACTAGCTGCTTGGGCATCAGGGGTAGTCCCTTGGCGTGGCCCTGGTCGCTTCTCCTCGGCCGGCAAATGGCTGCTCATACGCCGCCAAATAAGGATGCTTCTAGAGTTTGATTTACAAGGAAACTAAGATGGAATGCCGATGGATCCGCAACGGGATACTTACTCGGGTGGGTTCAAATTCGCCCTCCAGTCGCCTTCCAGACCTTGCTCTCCTATGCGCCCGAGCGGTCAGATTACAGGGTGAGGCGGGTGAAAAGGAGCGATCCCAAGATAGAGGGACTTCAAGGTTTTATACGATTTCCGTTGAGCCATTATTCCATAACCGTCCGCCTCCTATACAAGCATGAGGGGCCTTGTATTATCCCAGTCCCACGGCTGTTCTCGAAAATAATCGAAATCCAGGGCCAGGAGAGGTGCGAACTCAAGCCGGAAGATACGGGGTGGCCAACACGGGAACTAAAGGAGAGTCTCGATTGAAATCTGCACGCTTAAGTTGAACACAACACTTGCCTGTTTGTCAGCGATGTAGACGCGTGTATTGTGATAAAGTGTTCAAGCGATACGCTGTAGGGGCCTCTGAATATCATTTTCCGCTGGCCAAAGCCACTGACCACTGAGTAATTACGCACCTGGTCAAGAGAGTGGAGTTCTGTCGAAAGTGCTGGTACCGCCTTTACATTCTCCAAATGCGATCGCATCGTCAGTGGTCGGTATCAATACACGATCTGATCACCGAAATGCGACTGCATCCTGTTAAGATAAGACAGTCATCTAGGATGTCACATAACTATCGTTGTTAGTTTCCCACTTTTTTGAAGTTGATCCGCTTTCACAAAAGGGTACAGCGACGAATAACGCGATGGTCAAGGTTGTCTTTGCCCTCGACCGCGACTCTAGCCGCTCGTTCACATCAACCAAAGCAAGCATTCATGGTACCAAAGCTGCTTCAACACTTTTTTGCTTGTGTTTGCGCTGTTCAAGTGCTGAGGAGCGGCGTAAAAGCAGCTGAGGATGGCGCGCATATGTGCAGAAATAACGCCTTGTACCATAGCATGTGCACGACCCAATGAAGAATCCGTAAAGTACAAGACAACAAATAAGGGACGATGATTGCTCTAAACGACCAACTCGAGATACGCGATTGGAAAGGCATGTCATGAGGAAAACATTAAGTCTCTTTGGAACGATTCATGCTTGCGTAGGCAGCTCGCACGACGGATTGTGGCAGGTCGCCGATAGTCCGAATTCGTCGTTCGCGTTCCACAAGAGCGCGTTCTTCGGTACGCCACTCTTCATACGTTGCATATGGCGGGAGCGACGAAACGATCACGGGCTCACTCGTCGGTGACGAAGCTGGAAGCGGAGGAGCAGGTTCATCTGGACCGGCCCTTCGTCGAGCACAACAGAACACGAAGCGCACCCAGACTTTGTGCTTGGTTTTACCAAGTTCTTTTTGAGTTGGGTCAGCCCCGAAGAAAACAGCATAAAATACGGTTGATGTTGCTGACCTTCGTCTACTAGTTTGGACCAATCGTCAAGGACGCCTTGTTGCATCCCATGCTTCCGTAGAATAGCGTGGTATGCACGATGAATATTGAGGAAATTCTGGCGCATCAGGACTCCAACGTATCGTAAAGTTTGAGTCTGATTGAGGTCATCCGCTACCATGAATAAAGCATCTTCAGCGACCTTTCTCGATATCCTTTGGTCAATTGCTCACATGTTGCCCATGGCCCAAGTGGGAAGAAGAAGTGGCCCCCCATGGCCGTCTTGGGATCGAGGAGGGAGTAGCTCCACAGACCACGCTCAACGACTTCTTTTGAGTTGTCGATATTCGAACCAGCAATATTACATGCTTCGCATGCCTCTTTGACACACGTCAGTAAGGGCCTCGAGAATTAACCAAGAATGCTCACCCCAAACGACTCTGGACATCCAGGAACCGTTCTCGCTCACCCCGCTTACATCCTTATCCTCCGGCAGTTTCGCTAGGGGATAGATCGTGTTCACGTCTTTATACAGCCGGTAGTCGCCATCGATGATCACCAGCATACCGCCCGGTTTGAGACAGGCTTGGACTTCCTCCAGGGTCTTTCGCATGTCTTTGATACCCCCCATGACACATCTCATATGGATCAAGTCAAAGGAATCCTTGAAGTGGGCCAGTCCAAGGTTGATGTCGTCGATCTCAAACGAGAGGTTTGGAGGAAAGCACGATGTATCCAACGGTGTAGGGGCAATATCGACACCCAAAACGGTGCAGTGAGGAAAGCGATTGGCCATTTCAATGGCCCTAGAAAGTAGGTCAGACGCCACTGCCGAAATGCGGGACATCACTTACCATGACCCGGTTCCGCATCCTATCAAGTAGGAGACAGACGTTAGCAGTGGTATTAGTAATTAGAGACAATAGAGGCACACCAAGGTCTAATATCTTTCTCTCAATCCCATCCACCGGACTAAGGACTGCTTCAACGTCTTCCTGGCATGGGTAGAGTCCACCCATGGCTATCGTAATTGCTGAATGCTGCTTATCCCTGTCGTTCTGTAAGCGAGAGAGAATTGCGTAGGGAGAAGCGCCACTGACAAACGACTCCATTCCTCATCGTCTGTGATTGGACATCAATATACTGTCCATGCCGGGGCCTAGATAGTCTTACCTGAGGGTAACAAATATGCATCGTTCAATCGATTAAAGATTCTGGAGGCGTCGTGAGCATTAGGAAGGCCTCTCAAGACATTAAACGCGGGGTATCTCACCTTCCGTGCATCTCTTTCACAAACTCGCGGACATCACGGGTACTATTGTATGAATATACGCTGGCCATATCGTCGTTATCCCTTCTCGATCGTCTTCCGTGGGGGTCCTGGCTATCGTAGGTGCTTCCAGAGTAAACCGTAGTGTGGTCGTGGCTGAGTTGCAAGCTGGAACCCCCAACAGTCGACGGTGCAAGAGCTGGTTGGTCATATCGAGCGCCTATCGTTGAGGCCTTTCGATTGAGGGACTCCGCGTCCTGCTGGTTCTGGTCCCAGTTCGGCACATTGGTGCCGCTGGAACTAGCCTGGTTCGCGCTAGCGGCGAGGTGGGCATCGCGGGTGTTCCATTGGCGTGGCCCCGGTTGGTCATCTTCGGCAAGTTGAACTTGCCGTGAACGACTGCTCATCGACCAAGTACCTGCAAATGAGAATGCTGCCTTGGTTTCATATACAACTGTGCCGATGGAGGAAGAAGATAGGTATGCTTACTCAGGCGTCTAATTTGGCCACCTGACCTTTGTAATATACCCGCCCGAGTAATGAGGTCGTAGGGCAAGGTAAGCACAGGAGAGGAACCCGTGGTTGGGGGATCCGTTCACGGTTTTTATACGATTTCTTTTGAGCCAACGATCCTTTGACTGTCCGACTCTCAACATCAAAACGATCGTATTGGTTTATTTCCGCCGTTTCATCGCGGGCTCAGAGAATGGCCATATTGAAACCTAGGAGCCCGGGGGAGGTGGCCTTACTTGTTCTGTGGAGCTGGCTAAGCAAACCAGAATCGGCAATCGACGATTATGGGGAGATCAAGGGACGTCTTAATTTTACTTCAAACAATCAGGCTTCTGCTAGATTCAGTCTTGAATCGTCGCTCACCTGTCCTTCTGTGTAACGCCTAGATACCAAGAATCACACGACCAAGCTTTCAAGCTTCTGTTATTGGCCCATTACTGGTCCAATAGGTCCGGAGCCATTGGAGTGCAGTTGCCAGTGCGGGGAGCCCAATGCGAGAGAACCAAAGTTAAGTTGGAGCTTCCTTTTCTGCCGCGGGTGCGGCTTCGAAACTCTCGCTTCTGAAAGTCCCGGCTTTCTGGTTTATCCCAGATTCAAAGTAAATGATGTAACCTGACACTG
>WSTO01000486.1:0-12384 GCA_019627685.1 Serendipita sp. 399 | reverse complement strand
TGATCCCACAGAAATCCGACGCGCTCCCAGACGAGGTATACCAGCTCCTCATCCCTCATAAAGACCGCATAGGCAGCATCTCCCATGGAGCCCCTTCGGGTATCGTTTGGATACGTCAAAAACTTGGATACCTCCCGAATTTGCAGCGGATTTTATTACCAGATAACGCAAGTACGCCCGCATTACCGCCCATTCTGGCGCTCGTACCTAGCGTACGACAGTTCGATGGGGAAATACGTGGCCTCTCAGCAGAAGCAGTCCTGGAGAGCTGTTTATCATTACCCAACAGTGTGTCCTTCAGAATGCGCCTTCCTGCTTGGCAATCACCTAGCCACGGTGATTCTGAAACCCAGCTTATCTTTAGGCAGCTTCGGCACCTGCAACTAGCTGGAAATCAATCTGTCTGCTTTGACCTCCTGAGCTGCCTTCACAGCCCACTCACCTCATTGTCCGTTCAAGGATGCTACCAAAATACCTTCCATATTCTAGTCGAAATAGCGGCTCGATTCCCTCGCTTGGAGAGATTGGATGTATCCATACTACCTCGAGACATCAAACTTTCCCAGCAAGTGCACCCAAATTTAGCACCTCCTACCTTGTCGATATGGTCATTAAGATTAGCAATCGTCCTCAGTGGACGAGGCCCAGGACACGATATCGAAGAAGAAGTATTGGGTATCGTAAGGGCGTGTATGCCCTTTATCAAACATCTTGACCTGGGAAATATCGAGATCAACCCGATGATACTATCCATGATTCAGTCCTTGTCACAGATCCAAGCACTGGAAATCTGGCATACCTCTGGCTCCTATCCAGCACAGTCACCATCGGCTTCCCTCCCCAAGTTGAGACAGCTCCGTTGGGCATACGACTCACGCCTTCGTTGTCTGTCTCATCTCCTCCAAACACCCAATTTAACTTCATACGAGTTTGTCTTCCACTTCTTTCTCCCGCCGAATGAAGTTTCGGTGGTACCACAGGCAGATCTTTTGCCTCGAGAATGTGGCAGCTCCTTAACAAGGTTAGTTATTCGCTCCGTACAACCTACCTCTCTTTCTCTCCGGGATCTTCCGGCCCTTCGTGAACTAGATATTGGAGATAATACACCAGGATATTGGGCGAGCGACCTCCTTGAGCAGTTGATAATCCTGCCCAAAGCGTGTCCTCGCCTGTTCAAAATCGTGCTCGGCATATATTACGTCGATTGGGACACTCTCTTCCTCGTCCTGGAGCGACGCAACTTCCTCGACGATCCGAAGGTATCCCTAATACGAGAGGTCCACTTGGATGTGATACCAAGTCGTGGCTATCTCCAAGCGTTTACAGGCATGCTGGGAGGAAGGTTCCAATTGTCTCCCCGAGGAACCTGCCTGATTGACAAGTTTGACGACATGCCGCACTTGACCAGGTGAGTATCAGAGCACAAATATTCATATCCACTGATTTTGATTATATCCACAGGAACCAAATATGCTACAATTGCGGCACATCCCTAAAGGAACCTATCAACGTAGGGTTTATGTTGTCATGGGATTCCATCATGAGCTTTTGGGGTCGCCAAATAATATCAGACTGGACATACAGTACTCCATCTTTGGATGAGAAGCCAGACCCACCTCTTCAGGAGAGCCTCAGGTTTTGGCTAGCAGGGAAGTGGGATCGCCGCCGTCGGGAAATGAAGCTCATCAACGAATCAATGGGAAAAAATGTGGAATTCACATACTGTAGGGCTTGTAGGAGTATTCCATTCAAGCCAATAATCTTGACGGCGCATAGTCCTAGTCTCACCATGATTGAAGGGTAGCGAGAGGCATGTATATATGTGGTCTATGCCGGTTCAGCTAGGTCTATGATCATGTCAGTTTTACCATCTAGATGATCGTATAGAGAAGGAATTTGTCTCGTGTTTGTTCACATATTCATGGTATCGATATGCCGAAACCAATAAATAGCGGCTTTCCTAGCTTGGAGCTCGCCGCACTTGCCGCGCCCTCGACCTTTCCGAACGAGATCTATTTCCGACCATCCGATCACCATCTAACGATAGACCATGACATAGTATGACAAGGAACGTACAGTGTACCCAACAAGGTGGACCCAAACCATCGTAGTACCGGTTTAAACATGCAGATTGGCCCATTTCCTTCGACTGGCTGACGACATGACGACTCCAAACGACGTTTGGGCTCGTTACATGACGTATTCACCACTTTTCTGGGTGTCTCACTAACGTTTGGCGTCCTACTTTGGAATCGTATGGCTGAGCTCTTGTTGGCGACAGGCGGGCGTGACTGGGTGTGAGAGGTACCGAAAGGCTGCTGCGCATTAACAACTCGTGACGGAAACGATTCTACCTACTGGTACACTTGGAAATCATCCAGGAAAAGACAAGCTCCGTTGTTTGGGCCCGGCACAGATTGTTCCGTCTCTTCAGAAGAACCTTCACTGATGCCTCCAAAATGTGAGTTTCCCCTCTACTTTTCGATTTTATCACTATCTCGTTTCTAATGGGACGATCCCATAGAGTGACGGAACAGTTATTGAACGCTCCGAGTTCCTCAGCCTCAGAGTCTGCTGCACACTTCGTGCTTATTATCCCGAGAGCGCGGATCAGTTCCCAAAGTGAGGTGAGGGACATATAGATCGGAGAGTCACGGCTGGTCAACTTGGTGGTGCGACTGATGTCGACTAAAGGTTCAGACACGGAATAGTTGGCAAGAAATGTTTGTTTTGTTGTCCTTGACAAATGTAGCGTCGCAGTAAGCTTGAAAAGAAAAAATGGGGAGTAACTCATCTCGCGGCAAATAAAGCTTTCATGCAGTTGCCATTCGACCGACATTAGTGATGCACTTGGACCTTACCGATACTTCGACATATATAGCGCTCGCCACAGTCACTCGAAAATGGCCAATTTATATATTCAACCATATCGGGATGGGCAATCGGCCGTGGATAGAGAGTTGGAAGAGAAGCGCCGCCGGTTGCTCGTCCAGCTGAATGGCTACGACGACGGTCCTGAGTCCGCGAACGCTTCATTGACGGAAGATCTCAAGAGGCGGTATAATAAGATTATTGACGAGCAGTCGGATCGCCGTTGTGGTTCGTTTTGTGATCCACTTGTCGCGCTTCCTCCCGATGTGTGGACGCCGATCCTAGAAATGGTGATAGAGGAGTACGCTTATGGATCCCTCTTGATTCTTCTTCATGTGTCACAAGCCTGGACTAGCAAACTTATCTCTTGTCCGAGTTTATGGACGAGGATCGTAGTGGATCCTGGTGAAGAAGACTTACTCGCCAAGATGGCTATATTCCTACAGCTTTCTGAGCGGTCAAATATCGAGATCCACTTCCCTCCACCGAAATTTGACGGGCTCCCAAACGAAGTATACCAGCTTCTCATCGCTCATAAGGATCGCATAATCAGCATCTCTCATGTGTCAAATCAGGATATCCTTTGGATACTTGAAAAGCTCGGGAATCTCCCGAATTTACAGCGGCTCACATCGCCGTATAGCGGAAATCCGCTCCTTATACGGCGCATCCTTGAGCGCGTACCGAGTCTACGACAATTCGGTTGTGAAATAGACGGCCTCTCAGCAGAAGCAGTCATAGAAACCTGCCTCTTACTACCCAACAGTACATCCTTCCGGATAACCTCTCCTGATTCACAATCACCTAGCGGCGGATTTGAAGCTCAGCTTACCTTTAGGCATCTTCGGCACCTGTGGCTAACTGGAAATCAATCTATATGCTTTGATTTCCTGAGCTATCTTGACAGCCCACTCACCTTGTTAATCATTCGAGGTTGCTTCCGAAACAGCTTACATATTCTAGTTAATCTAGTAGCTCGATTCCCTCTTTTGGAGATATTGGATGTATCCATAATACCTGGATCTATCAAACTTTCCCAGCAATTACGCGCAAACGGAACACCTCCTACCTTATCGATATGGTCATTAATCTTATCAATCGTCATCCCTGATGCAATCCACCCAGGAGTTGATATTGAAGAAGAATTACTGGGTATTATAGGGACCTGTATGCCCTTCATCAAACGTCTAGAAATGAGAAATATCAAGATCACCCCAACGATACTCTCCATGATTCAGTCCTTATCACAGATACAAGTAATAGATATCTGGCATACCTCTGGCTCCTATCCAGCAGATTTACCACCGATTTTCCTGCCCAAATTGAGCCAGCTCCGCTGGGTATACGACTCGCACCTTCGTTGTTTCTCACATCTTCTCCAAGCATCTAATCTGACTTCATACGAGTCTGTCTACCATTCCAGTTTCTCCCCAAGGGAGGTTTCGGTGATACCACATGCAGATACTTCGCCTCGTGGATGTGGCAACTCCTTAACAAGGTTAGTTATCCACTCTACACAACCCAACTCTCTTTCTCTCCAAGATCTGCCGGCTCTTCGTGTACTAGATCTTGGAGACCGTACTCCGGGTTATTGGGTGAGCGACATACTAGAGCAGTTGATCATACTGCCCAAAGCGTGTCCTCGTTTGTCCAAACTTGTGCTCGGCATATACTACGTCGACTGGCATATTCTCTTCCTCGTCTTGGAACGACGCAATTTCCTCGATGAACCGAACGTATCCCCAATTCGCGAGGTTCAGTCAGCCGTGATGCCGTGTCATGGTTATCTCCAGGCGTTCATGTGCTTGCTGGGAGGGAGGTTCCCATCGTCGCCGCGAGAAACATGCCTGACCGACAAGTTTAACGGCATGGTGCACGTGACGAGGTGAGCTTCAGAGCATAAGTCTTCATTTACACTGATTTTGCTTATGTCTACAGAAGCCAAGTATGCTATAATTGCGGTACGTACCCGAAGGAACCTATCAACATGTGGTCTACTTTGCGACGAGAATCCATCGTGAGCTTTTGGGGGCCTCAAATCATATCGGGCTGGACATATAGTACTCCTACTCTGGATGAGAAGCCGGATCCACCCCTATAGAGTAATGTCAGGAATTGGCTAGCGGGGAAGTGGGATCGTCGCCGCCGGGAAATGAAGCTCATCGATGAATTCATGGAGAAAAATGGGGAGTTCACGTACTGTAGGGCTTGTAAGAGTATTCCATTCAAGCCAATACTCTTGACGGCGCATAGTCCCAGCCTTATCAAGATTGAAGGGTAGCGAGAGGCATGTCTGTGATCTACGCCTGTTCGGCGAGACCTCCGATCAGTCCCACCCTCTATATGATCCTATAGAGAAAGAATTTGTTTCGTTTTTGTTTCACATGTTTATGGTATCGATATGTGAAACCAATAAATAAGTGCCTTTCCTAACTTGGAGCTCGCCGCGCCCTCGAGCCTTCCGAACGAAACCTGTATCTAACCATTCGTTCGCCATTAAACGATTGTGGATTTTATGCTATGACAATAAACGTATAATGAAGTCATCAAGGCCGACCCAGATCGCTGTACGGGTTCAAACAACTAGTATTGACCCGCTGGACGTATCCCTCTTTTGAGAGTGCCATTACCCTACCAGCATTCTAGCCTCGTAAAAAGTTTCAGAGGGCAGGAAAATACTCCAAACAATCTATCCTTTGGCTAGCAGGCCGCTAACCCGAAGAAACGGGACATTTTCACCTCCGGCTAGTTTCGTGCGGCTGGCGCATACCATCGGATTACGTGTAGGTGGATAAACGTCTTTATTCTCCGTCCTTTTATTAATGCGATGACAGCGCTGGTCACGCTGCAGAGAGCAATTTTTGGCCACTATGACGACGGCATCCTGTCTCGCCTCTGCTACGAAGAGCCATGAGTAGTACGTGGGTCCCAGCTCAAGAATAACCTCGACCTGTGAGCTCTCCCGCGCCACGAAATTAGCCACAAAACCAACCGAGTGATACCATAGCACAGATCCTGCGCGATACCCAACGAACTTTCTGGAGGGATCCGCAGCTCTTACTTGGCATAATGTAGCAAGATATTGCTCAAGCTGCGCCTTTAGCCCTCCTAAATTCGTACCAAAGGGTTTTCAGTATGTACTTGTTCGATACCACTTCTCTTTTTCTCCTACTTGTATGGAACAAAGGTTGATGTCAGTTCAGGATGGCGCACACCAAAGGGAAGTTCAAGAATTCTACGGATATTAGTGTCTTTCCGAGTCGACCGCGCCGTGTAGCCGCACATTTCTTGCGACGGAAAGTGAGTGGCGCAAAGCAAAAGGAAGCCGCAAAGTGATCACGAGGGGAGGAGAAAACTCTCACTTTCAACGATGCTGACAGATTGAGCCCGCGGCGGCTGATGCTTTTGCCGCTTTGACTGTGTTTATCGACTGGCTGACATGTCGGCTATGGAGCTTTTATATTGGAAGCTGCTGGGAGGATCTAAATGAGCATATTGCGCGCTCTATCTCTAGTTTGGAGGAAGCAACGTTCGTCCACGATAGAATCCAGGGTGTACTCGACGACCACCTCATTTTGCACCTTTCGAGCCACCGGCGCTCGGAGGTTCGATATCTCCTAGTAGGTATCGCCAAAGGTTTGGAGCGGCTCTATCTCACTCTGAATGTACATTTACAGTGTTTGGTTCACCTGGAGGGTCACAAGAACCGGTCAGCATGCCCTGGAGGCCAGCCGTACTTCAATATGCTGACAGACACATGACGATGGACGTACCCTGAAGATATACTATCAGATACGGAGATGTAGAGCTCCGCTGAAAGGTAAATTCGTTGAGGGCAATATGCTGACAGTGTTACACAGAAGCATCGATCGGGACGGAGGATGCAAATTTCCGCAGAATTAGGCTGACAGATTCGAATTGGATCACCGAGTGGTCACAGAGCACATTCAAGAGGATGTATTGATCAGGTCTGCCGCCTACCTATGTCGTACAACGGTATAAAAGGGGTCCTCTTGAACATCTTCAAAGGTCAGCACTCAACAGCTCTTCCCATTTTTCCTTCTGTAGTCGTTCATCATGTCGCAGGAACACATCGCTACGACTGGCGTCACTAGCAACCCAAACAAACCTGTAGCACGCCAGGAGATCCGTACATTTGCCAAGGACAAAGAGCTCTGGGACCTCTATCTTCTGGGCCTCGAGCGCTTCCAAGCTGTCGATCAAGAGGAGCCTCTCTCCTACTTCCAGATCGCGGGCATTCATGGCCGGTTAGTGGCTGAACCTATATTCGATGACCCTCAAAGCGTGTTCAAAGCGCTGACTGAAGTCTTTGATCAGCCCTTATATCCCTTACGATGATACCGGAGCAGTCAGTGCAAATAAGAGTGGCTTCGGTGGATACTGTACACACAGCTCAATCTTGTTCCCTACTTGGTATGGAGCCATGTTGAAGGCGACTCCACTATTAATATTTACATCGTAGGCATCGCCCGTATCTCGCGCTGTTTGAGCAAGTGCTGGCGAAGCATGTGACGGACATCGCCAATGAATATCGTGGAGACATGAAAGCAAAATATATTGAGGCAGCTCAGAGATTTCGTATTCCGTACGTAAAGCTACTCTCCTCAATAGTATGATCGTCTCAACTTTTTTCTCTCAAGCTACTGGGACTGGGCTGCCGACCCTGATCTCCCCGACTCGATTGCCCGTGGGGGAAAGGTGTCCGTCAATTCTCCTACCGGACCGAGAGATATCCCAAATCCACTTTATTCGTATACATTCCATCCGATATACCCTAACCTGGATGGTACCCCAAAATTGACCAAAGTAAATCATAACTTCTCTGATCTGATAATGGGCTGACTCTTCTCCACCCAGTGGGACGAATTTCCATCCACTGTTCGTTATCCTAAACTGGCGAGCCAAAGCGATCGGGCTGGCGCTCTGAAACGGACTCTCGAAGGCAACGTTGCCAAAAAAGTCATAAACAACCAGCAGCTGACTCTGCGCGATCGCACATACATCCTCCTAACTCAGTATAATCAATATAGCTACTTTTCCAACAATGTAGCTGGCGACTCACTCGAACCGAACTCCTTCGAGAGTCTCGAGAGTATCCATGGAACTATTCATAAATGGGTCGGCGATAATGGTCATATGAGTGTGGCAGACCATGCCGCCTTCGATCCCATATTCTGGTTGCATCATTGCAATGTAAGAAGGGAATCTGTTGACCTATCTATTGAGCTTTTACTAAACGCTTCCTCCAAGGTCGATCGTCTTTTTGCATTATGGCAAGGTAGTCGTCATATCGCACTAATGGCACGCTTACCTGATCTCATTTTGTAGCAATTAACCCCAATTCCTATGTCGTAAAACAGTTCAACCGGTAAGTTTTCCCGCTTTCATCAAAAGTACCGGAACCCTCTGATGGCAAAATCATGACATAGAATGGGAAACTTTACCACAGAGAAAGACAAATCCGAAGGTTGCGGTTCTTCCTACATCGGATATGTACGAACGACTTACCAGATGATAGGTATCGATACTCCATTGCGACCCTTCAGGAAGCCAAACGGAAAGCCCTGGACTTCTGAAGAAGTTGTACGTTTTCCCATCTCTCCATCCGTCTTACCTCTCTCCCGACTCTTCTGGGTGGAAGAGGCACAGCCGAGTTACTGAGAACTGTTTCGTCGTTGCCAGAGGGAAACAGCCAAGTTCAATTATACGTACCCTGAGCTCGTCCAGTGGTCCGAATCTAGTGTGAAAAAGGATATCAACAGGTTATACACGAAGAACTCCGCGGTCGCGACCATCGCCCCAAAGTTCCTCCAGGCCGCGACAGCAAGCACTCCTCTATCTAGTGAAGCCTCTGCGAAGCAAAATGTAAAGGCCCAGAGAGCATTCAGGGCCCCAGGTGAGTTCATTTTACTACTTTTTGGT
This sequence comes from Serendipita sp. 399, assembly GCA_019627685.1. Lineage (NCBI taxonomy): Eukaryota > Fungi > Basidiomycota > Agaricomycetes > Sebacinales > Serendipitaceae > Serendipita > Serendipita sp. 399. Next base: position 3,570 of record WSTO01000486.1, on the reverse strand, counting down.
TCTGTCGAATACGCTTTATTTCGGACTTTGACTGGACTCGAAGCAGCTGCTATTGCCACCTCTGCCAGCAGTCTCGTCCAGGCTACCACCGAGGCTGCACAGGGTATTGCCGCTCCACTTGTTGAGCAACCTGCTATGTGATTCTTCTCTATATCTCAACTCTCTTCGTTCGGGACTAATGGCCAATCACTAGTGATGAAGTTGAGCGAAGATATTGATCTCAACATGACGGACGATCCTGCTTTCCATGATAACAAGCATTATATAGAGTGGGTCGCGAATATTACCACCGAGGTAAGGTACTTGAGAATCGACGGGAATAGGTGCTGATGTCACGTGAAAGAAATACGCCGCAAAAACTACATTTTCCGTCCATATCTTCCTTGTGCGTGAACACGCTTACTCCAGTCCCAACACGAAGTAAACTAATCGTTGTTCTGTACAGGGAGATTTCAGTATTTACGCACTCGAATGGTCCCACGACCCCAATCTCGTTGGTACTCACGTCATTTTTGCGAACGAGCTGGGTGAGTCATAAATCCCCCTGCATTACGATCGTAATGCCCTAGGTCGTATGACTGAGTACTCTTCGTTTCTGACAGGGGTGACTGGATGTGAGAGGTGCCGCAATGATGCTGAACGGCACCTGCCTGTGACGGGAATGATCCCACTCACGGGTGCTCTTGGAGACCGCCTAGGAAAGGATAAGCTTCGTTCATTGACACCGGAGCTGGTTGTTCCATACCTTCGGAGGGAACTTCATTGGCGCATCCAGCAGGTGAGCAATTTCCCTTATGCTCCGTTCTCAAGTACTATTTCTGAACCGACGACCATATAGAATAATGGAACCGTCATTGAACGTTCTGAGATTCCTAGTCTCAAAGTTTCCGTTGCCCATTTCGTGGTCACCATTCCCCAGAAGGCGGACGAGTTCCCAGTGTGGGATGATGGACACACTCACCCGGAGATCACGGATGGTAGACTTGGCGGCGCGAATCATAATGACTAGAGGACGATATCGAAAGTTTGGAACAATGAGAAGAAAGACTCGTTTTGTTGTAGCTGAGAAATGTAACGTCACAATGATCTGAAGAAAGAATTCGCAGGGTATACTCGACGTAAGGTAGACGAGTAGTAAATCTCTTCATGCCGTTTTGACCCCGCGCCGAGATTATGTGCGGCTTCGCTATTCGACCAAGGCTAGTGCGCGCCTGGACTCTACCAACATTCCCATTTATAGAAATCCTATCACAATCACTCGGAAATGATCAATAGATATATTCGGTCATACCAAGAGGCGCTGCCGTTTGCTCGCCCAGTTGAATCGTCTCGACAACGAAGTCGACACAGAGGACGCTATTTCGTCGATAGATCTCAAGAGAAAATATAATGAGATCATTGATGAGCTGTGGAAGCGCCGCCGTGGCTCGTTTACTGATCCACTCGTCGCGGTTCCTCCCGATGTGGTCGCCAATCCTCGAAATAGCAATAGATGAGTACTCTTACACATCTCTCTTCACTCTTATTCAGTTATCGCAAGCCTGGACAGACATACTCGCCTTGTGTCCGACCTTGTGGACGAAGATTGTCATTGACAGTGCTGAAGAAGACTTACTCGCCAAAATGGCTATATTCTTGGAGCTTTCTCAACAGTCAAACCTCAGAATTGAGCCTATCCGACTGGCCGAAGAGTCTCTCGACGAACAGACTGACCAATTTCTTGTCCCTCATTAGGACCGAATAATTGGCGTCATCACAATCCTCGACTCATCGAGCAAGAAATATGCATTCAAACATACATATCGCCATACGTAAAGGCCGTAACGGTGATGGAGCCATGAAAACTACAAACCCTGATCCTCTTTCCCCTCTTCCTAGCGTCATTGCTCATCCTAATCGCCGTTTCACGACGACTCGTCTTCCCGGCGAGCCATGAGCTGACATCCGCCGGGAGAGGTGGATCAGCCTCCATGCCAGATACGATGGACGGCTCATCCGATGGTATCACCATCTCCCCTGGCCAGAAATACGTTTCCGACGGATCATATATTGGACATTCTTTGAAAATAAGTACGCAAATCGGGCAATCTGGTCTATTACAAAAATTGAAGATAATCAGAGGTCAAGGGAGCAAGTGTAGAAGGGGCACTTACTTGGACACATCGGCAAACGACTGCGAGACTGCAGTGACGGAGTATTCCTCTATGGGGAGTCGATCGACAAACTTTCCGGCCAGTAGAGACGAGATTGGAAGGAGCAACTTTCCCGTAGGTCGAGCAAACCTAAACTTGATCTCTTGAATGGGACAAACATTTGGATTCCGAAGGAAATTCCGGCGTTCGAGCATCAAGAGGAGCATGTCCCACTCCTGATAGGGAGTGATAAACTCAACCTTGCGCAGGCGACTACACGTCGCTGGTACCATTATGAGTTGCTCCAAAACCTCGCTGGGCCACATGGGATAATATGCTTCGTCGGGACGCGTGCCGAAACCCATCGAGATTTCTTCTAGAACCGGTAGGTTTCTGAGGTCCAGGGTGGCCATGTGGTGTTGGATGGTTAAGCTCACGAGCGACTGCGACGAGGAGAGGGGAAGGATATCTGACAGGGTCGACCGCTGATCGGAGTTACTGGCCAATATGCTTTGAATGGTGCATTCGTGTAGATTGGGGGTGTAGAATAGTGGATCCAATACTTTGGAAGAACGGAATAGAGTTCTTAGACGTGGTAGTTTACACAGGTCGCCGTTGTTGTCTCTCTCTATCTCCCCAACTATCGATAATTGCTGAAGACATTCCAACGACTGAAGGAGAGAAAGTGCTGAAGCAGGAAAGGAATCACAGTGGAGTTTGAGTGTCTCTAAAAGGGACATGGAATGCATAAGCATGCGAAAGATTTGGTGTTTGTCGTCCGCCCTCGCTTCTCCGTCTAGGTTGTACATCCGTATCTTCGCTGTCTGGATGCGTAGAGGATATATATCATCCATAGAGCTATAGCCTGAAGCTGCAAAATCGATCGTTAAGCCCAGAGTTCGCAATCCACTATGTGTTCGCAGCTGCGACAGCATAAGGCCCACATCCTGGGCGCGGATTCTGTCCAAGTCGAGCGATTTGAGACTTTGTCCAGTATACAGGGAGAGGAGTCGTAGAATCTGGCCACTGTAACAGTTTATTTCCCAATGGATCAAACCTTTCCATTCAAGGGGAACGTCACGATTCTCCGAATCGGCGTTTGGGTCCGTGTGGAGGGAAACGCGTGTCAATGGTAAATGCTCAAATGCCTTGCAAGATCGTTGTGCGATTGCGAGACCGGCTACGGTCTTTAGATTCGGGGTGAGGTGTTGTGGGTGAGGCTGTTGGACTATATAACCCGTCTGGGATAAATGAAGTCGTTCTAGTGCAGGGAGGGGACCTAAAGAGTGAAGAAGATCGTCGGTACAGCGAGTGGAATACGTCGGACTGGGCAATAAATCCATGGCTACGATTCGATGGACATGGGGTCTCAACAGTACAGATATCTCCGAGAGTCGCTGACGCTCATTATAAACCTTGAGCTCGAGTGGACACGACC
>WSTO01000484.1:0-12412 GCA_019627685.1 Serendipita sp. 399 | reverse complement strand
TGAGTACCGGTACAGTATATTTGCAGTCACGGTGGCGTGCGACTGGAGTTCCTGTCTGAAGCGAACGCGGGACCGGCCAGCAGGTATATGTGAATAGTTATATGACATTGCTCGTCGTGCGGCTCCTAGTGATTCAATTGGGTGATCTGGCGAGACGAGGTGAGGCCCTCGAAATAGCACCGCTGCTATCATGGTCGACGCGCATGACTGCCGGATGCCGTCCACCAGAAGCTGCGTCCGCTCAGGGATGAATGAGCCGGCGCCACAAGTCCTCCTTGTTCTTCGAATCGCTTTTCAAGCTGTAAAGTGAAGAGCTCTTGAGACGACCGCATGCTGCTCCTGCACTGATGTGCCCAAGAATTCGAATTTTGTGACAGAAACGATTGGGGCCCTAAGAACGATTCAGACAAATATATCATCCACATCTGTCCGCCATGCAATGACATCCTTGGGTCTTCAGGGTTTTACAGGCCCGAAACGTCTGGGGAATGTTTGCTAGGTTCCCGAAGTCACGAAAAGTCTGTTCTGAGTATTGTTATCACGTTCAGTTGTGTGACATACCGTATGGTTTGGGATATCGTCTTTGCGAGAATTCTGGAGCAAAAAGTGTGGGCTTGACAGTGTTGCTTGAACCACTGGGGAAATCGACAGAATTCTCTGTATTGTCTTTCACAAGGAGCAGATAACCCTTCTTTGGCTTCCCCAGAGAAAGATCTCCACGAATATGGCATACTGCGATACAACAATGACGCTGTCAGAGAATCAGGCTGATAGATACCTTCCCAGCATGGTCTATCAACGTCACAATGTCCGAAAATAAGCGTCAGTGCCCAGGCTCCCTGTCATTCGTGCGATAGCTGACGGAGGCCTTCCCCAGCAGCTTGAAGGAACGGTTTTGGGAACCAATGTGAAGCTTAAAACAGATTTATTACAGATTGATCAGCAATCATTGATCGTTCCGAGCAATCTGTCCAGCTGCGATGGGTACTATGGTGCAGTCGAAGAGTTGCCGCAGAGTTTGCTGCAATGCTTTGGACTTCGCCCACTTCGACCATTCACGCCTGCCCCACAACCAAAATGGAACGGATGACTCCGACTTTGTGGGCTATTCGCTAACTCTTTGGTGAAAGGTCTGCCAACTCGTCTGTATGTCTTCCTTAAGTGATGCACGACCAAGAACCTACTCCAATTTGCGTCACTTTGGTAAGCTGTGGAACGTATCACTGGTAGCCGTGAGTAAATTCGAATGTATTGTCATGGTAATAATGGTTGTATATGGATGGCCAGACACCAGAAAGAGAGGGAGAGAGCGGAGAGGGATCGTCATTTTCCATCGCCAGCGGGTCCATGAAACAATGGATGGGAGGAGTTCGTGATATACGTGTAATAAAACTAAATTTCCACTATAAGCGGGGGTATCGAATCCTCGCCTTTTTCCATTGTCGAATCCTCGCTTTTCCTCTTTGGTGACTTGGTAGTGGTGACCAATAGTTGGTGGTCGGATACGACTTGTAGATACGGATTTTCAAGCTTGACGATCGTTTGGTCGAGAGTTGCGTTGAACAACTGCCGATCGTTCAAGGGGCCCAACAGCAAGCGTGTTGAATCCATGAAGTCCCTATCGAGGGGACTCGCTCTGAAGAGCCTCCAAAGTGCGAATAAGAGGCCGATAGATACAGTAGTGTTTGCGATAAGGACATAGATCCCATAACTTGCAGTCACTACCGTTATTGGCACCTGCAAATCGACTTTGATGGTAGGAGGAGGACCGTTGGTGGTGTTGGTGGGGGCGGACCCCCACTTCACGGCACTAAATGCGCCAATAGCCGTCCCCATCGCGGTCGACCACACTTTTTCAGGAGATTTATCACCTCCTACCCCATATCGTTTGTTGATTGTAAGCCCGAGATCGTAGAGCGTGCGACCGAGGGTAGAGACGCTATCGTCCAAGACCGTGGAGCAGACGACATCCATGAGCTGAGCAGCCCATCTGTTATCGCTCATCTCCAAAAACCTCTCTGTACCGTTTTTGTGGAAGTATGAAGAGCCGTAATCCCACGAATGGAATGACAGTGTGCCACCCAGCTCTATTGCCGTAGCATCTACCTGGCTGTAGTTGAATTGGCCCTCAACCTGCACGGCATGGATGAAGGAAAGGCTCTCCGTCGTATTACTAATTGACCAAATCTCCGCAGAGGAGCCGTATGCCTCCGCGCAGTCGAGCTTGTATGCGGATGAGGGTACCGACAGCGGATGGCTAACATTGACTTGAAGGGCGTTGAGAAAAGCCACTTCGCTGTAAAAACTCCCATTGAGATTCAGTGGAGGATAAATTACTGGCCCATCGTAAGCATCGGCCATGTCGATGTAACCGAGGGAACCTTCCCCTCCATTTACGATTGCAGATGAGAGAAAATTGATCGAGCTGGATGTGTCGATTACCAGGGAGCTCTCCCCAGGGTCTAGAGGGCCGGAGGGAAGGGATATTGAATGGTCATGAAGAGTGAGGTAATCGGCCGCTGAGGAATCCCGCACTGTGAACCCAGTAATGACAGCAAGTATCCAAACGATAAGGAGTAGAGCTCCCAGTGGTTCGAATTTGAGTGTAAAGATCTGGCTCAAGAACTCTGCGACCGTCCAGTTGTTGAAGTGGGCAACCCGCCGAGACCGGAAACCCCTGTTAGAAAGTCGTGCGTAAACGTATCTTTGGCTCAAAAGCCGTAGGATAGTGGATAGCACTGGGACCGTTAGGGACGCCAAGCCGGCCTTCGCAATGTCGATGGCAACGGGGATGCTGTCCCACTTGCGTTTTGTAGCCACAAGCGTGGTCAATATAACCGCTATGGAAACGACCACAATTGCCAGGAGGCTGAGGATAGCCAGAAAGTCCCCAATTGCCATCCATCGGCCTTTTGTCCTCTCGACGCCCAACTCCTCATCAGGAGTGGTCTCCGTAACTTTTTCGAGATCTTTCAACGATTCGGTCTGGTATTTATTTTATGAGCAAATGCTTTGAACTCGTCCAGGTCGAGGAGAACGTACCGACATTATGAGAAGGAATCAACTCTGGGATGTAGGAGATTCGTTCCAAGCCAACACCTATTTATAACTCTCCAATGCCATATAACACCCGCTAACACGAAATTCCAGGTACGACAGACCTCCACCGCTGACTGACATGGCATGTACTCCCCATGCAGGGTCGCAGCGGAAATTTAGATTTCCGAGTGCGGCTGCCTCGTGGCACTCGCACTAATGCCTTTCGCACAATGGACCTGAACATTCATAATTGCCGTTTGAATTAGTAGTGTGCCTCCAAAAAGGGGAAGTGGCCAACCTCGAAGACCTTAATTAACGGTCCAGCATCTGGATGCCTCGCATTTTTGCAATCGCCGTGGCGTGTGACTAGAATCCCGTCTGGTATCCAGACGTGCTGTCATGTTTGCGCAAATGGATATGAGATCCTGGCTCATCCTGCGACTCTCCATGATTCAGTTGAAGATATGGGAAGCCAGGTGAGTCCCCACGAAATCACCAATCCGTTATCATGGTCGACACGCCTGATTACCAGATGCCAATCAGCATCCCTCGACTGGAAATCGCTTCCGTTTTATGCATGAGTCGATGCCACGGCACTCTTTGCTCAAATGGCTTCTCGATGGCTTCTCGGGCACGATACAAACGTCGATCCTGTCCTTGAACAAGGCTGATAGATACCTTCCTGTATGTTCTATCAACCTCGGAAAGCCTGATACGATCGCATCAATATGGAACCGCTCGACTTCCTCTTCACCTTACACGATCCGGAATGGTTGGTACAAAGTAGAACAGTCTATCGAACAGCAAATCGTTTTCCCGCTTTCGAGTGGTTTCTACTGCGAGTCTTCTGTCCGACTTAGTGTGAAGTCTTCAAATCGTGCGATGTGAGAGTCGGGTCGCAGCGTTGCAATTGTAGTGATCTCCGCTTGAATCTGCTTGAAATCTTCCTTCAGGTTTGGCATAGCACTGAACCTCCAATTCGAGTCGCTTTCGTTTTTTGGATCAATTATCTCAGAACTAGAGAAACGCAGGGTCAGAGTTTCTCTTTGAACCCTGCTCGTCGACAATGCATACTATACCTTGGAGGGATTGCCTTCACTATGTGATCTTAATACGTAAAATTATGAGGCTTTGAACTGCTTTAGACTAAGTTGTCAGAATCAAAATCTTTCATACATAATGGGCGGCTGAGCATGAGTCATGGTCGCGCCGCTTGCGATTCTATTTTGCTCCGATATCTTTTCGTCCGCTTGAAATATGTACAGATTCAGTCAAATATACTGAAGACGATCCGTCGATTCTTCTTATGGTCCTCAAACGGGCCGTTCAGCCATATATTCCCGCTCGTTATACGACGAGTGGAGGAATCGAATCCTTCTCGATCTTCTCCTTTGCCGACTTGGGGGTCACCCGTAGCCGTGAGAGGATACGACTTGTAGATACGGATCTTCAAGCTTGAGAATAGTCTCGTCGAGACTTGCATTGAACAGCTGCCTATCGTCCAAAGGGCTCAACAGCAAGCGTGTTGAATCCAAAAAGTCCCGATTGAGAGGACTCGCTTTAAAAAGACCCCCAAGCGCGAGTAAGAGGACGATGGCTACGGCAGTGTTCGCGATGAGGATATAGATCCCATAACGCGCCTTAATGCTATATCTGGGGTCTCTAAATCGACTATGACGTGAGTAGAAGAGGTGCTGTTCCAGTTGACATTGTCCGTCCATTTGGTGTTGATAAATCCACCAAGTGCTGTCCCCATTACGGTTGACCACACTGTTTCCGTGATGTTATCGTTATAACTTCTGGGTGGATAACGCTTGTACATTCTGATCGCGAGTTCGAGTAGCGTGTAAGCGTCAGCGGATAGATACCTTCCCAGCATGGTTTATCAACGTCACGATGTCCGAAAATAAGCGTCAGTGCCCAGGCTCCCTGTCGTTCGCGCGATAGCTGAAAGAGGCCGTCTCCAGCAGCTTGAAGGAACGGTTTTGGGAACCGATGTGAAGCTTAAAACAGATTTATCAGCAATGATTGATTGTTCCGAGCAATCTGTCCAGCTGCGATGGGTACTATGGTGCAGTCGAAGAGTTGCCGCAAAGTTTGCTGCAATGCTTTGGACTTCGCCCACTTCGACCATTCACGCCTGCCCCACAACTAAAATGGAACGGATGACTCCGACTTTGTGGGCTATTCGCTAACTCTTTGGTGAAAAGTCTGCCAACTCGTCTGTATGTCTTCCTTAAGTGATGCACGACCAAGAACCTACTCTAATTCGCGTCACTTTGGTAAGCTGTGGAACGTATCACTGGTAGCCGTGAGTAAATTCGAATGTATTATCATGGTAATAATGGTTGTACATGGATGGCCAGACACCAGAAAAAGAGGGAGAGAGAAGAGGAATCGTCATTTTCCATCGCCAGCGGGTCCATGAAAGTATGGAAGGGGGCGGAATATGCGTAATAGAACTAGATTTCCACTATAAGCGGGGGTACCGAATCCTCGCCTTTTTCCTTTGTCGAATTCACGCCTTTTTTCTTTGTCGACTTGGTGGTGGTCACCAATAGTTGTTGAGCGGATACGACTTGTAGATACGGATTTTCAAGCTTGACAATCGTTTGGTCGAGAGTTGCGTTGAACAACTGCCGATCGTTCAAGGGGCCCAACAGCAAGCGTGTTGAATCCATGAAGTCCTTATCGAGGGGACTCGCTCTGAAGAGCCTCCAAAGTGCGAATAAAAGGCCGATAGATACAGTAGTGTTTGCGACGAGGACATAGATCCAACGGGTTGCAACTACTACCGATTCTAGCAGCTGCAAATCGACTTTGATGGTAGGAGGAGGACCGTTAGCGGTGTTGATGGAGTTGGTGAGGTTGTCGGGGTCGGACCTCCATTTCACGGAACTAAACGCGCCAATAGCCGTCCCCATCGCAATCGACCACGCTTTCTCAGGATATTGATCTTCTTCGAACTGATACCAGTGGCTGATTGTGAACCCGAAATCGAAGAGGTTGCGACCAAGGTCATCGCTGTCGTTCAAGACCGTGGAGCAAACGACATCCATGAGCTGAGCAGCCCATTTGTTCTCGTTCATCTCCAGGAACCAGCTTGTCCCGTTTTTTTGGAACCATGAATTGCCACTTTCCCCCCGGTATGCCAATGTGCCACCCAGCACGATTGCCCGGGCATCGACCTGGCTGTAGTTGAATTGGCCCTCAACCTGCACGGCATGGATGAAGGAAAGGCTCTCCGTAGTGTTACTAAGTGACCAAATCTCTGTAGAGGAGCCGTATGCCTGCGTGCAGTTGAGCTTGTATGCGGATGAGGGTACCGACAGCGGGTGGCTAACGTTGACTTGGATGGCGTTGAGAAAAGCTGCTTCACTGAAAAAGCCCCCATTGACAACACTACTAAGCGGAGGATAGAACACTCGTATATTGTAAGCGTCTTGCATGTCGATGTAACCAAGGGAATATGTCGCTCCATTTGCGAATGCTGATACGAGAGATTTGATCGACTTGGACGTGTTCGTTACCAGGGAGCTCTCCCCCGGGTCTAGAGGACCGGAGGGAAGGGCTACTGGTTTGTCATGGATAATGATGTAATCGAGGACTGAAGAATCCCGCACAGTGACCCCGGTAACAAGACCGAGTATCCAGATCACGAGGAGTAGAGCTCCCAGTGGTTCGAATTTGAGTGTAAAGATCTGACTTAAGAACTCTGCGACCGTCCAGTTGTTGAAGTGGGCAACCCGCTGAGACCGGAGACCCCTGTTGGAAAGTCGTGCGTAAACATATCTTTGGCTCAAAAGCCGTAGGATAGTGGATAGCACTGGGATCGTTAGGGACGCCAGGCCTGCCTTTGCAATGGGGATCGCAGAGGGAAAAAACTCCCACTTGCGTTTCGCAGCCACAAACGTGGTCAATATAACCGCGATGGAAACGACCACAATTGCCAGGAGGCTGAGGATAGCCAGAAAGTCCCCAATTGCCATCCATCGGCCTTTTGTCCTCTCGACGCCCAACTCCTCGTCAGGGGTGGCCTCCGTGATTTTTTCGAGATCTTTTAGCGATTCAGTTTGCTTTTGATTCATGAGCAAACTCTTCGAACTCATCCAAGTCGAGGAGAACGTACCGACATTATGGGAAGGAGGGAATTTTGGTATGTGGGAGTTTCGTTCCAAGCCCAACCCCCTATTTATGACTCTTCAATGCCATATAACACCCGCTAAACACAAAATTCCAGGTCCCCCGAGCTACAACGGACCTCCACTGCTGACTGACATGGCATGTACTCTCCGTGCAGGGTCGCAGCGGAAATCTAGATTTCCGAGTGCGGCACTCGCACTAATTCCTTTCACACATTGGACCTGAACATTCACAATTGCCGTTTGAATTAGTAACACACCTCCGAAAAGGGAAATAGCCAACCTCGAAGCCCTGAATTAACGGTCCAGCATCTGGACGCCTCGCATTTTTGCAATCGCTGTGGCGTGTGACTGGGATCCCGTCTGGTATCCAGACGTGCTGTCATGTTTGCGCAAATGGATATAAGAACATTGCTCATCCTGCGACTCTCCATAATTCAGTTGAAGACATGGGAAGCCAGGTGAGTCCCCACGAAATCACCAATCCGTTATCATGGTCGACACGCCTGATTACCAGATGCCAATCAGCATCCCTCTACTGGAAATCGCTTCCGCTTGGTGCATGAATCGATGCCACGGCACTCTTTGCTCGAATGGCTTCTCGATGGCTTCTCGGGCACGATACAAACGTCGATCCTGTCCTTGAACAAGGCTGATAGATACCTTCCCCGGTATGTTCTATCAACCTCAAGAAGCCTAATACGATCGCATCAATATGGAACCGCTCGACTTCCTCTCCATCTTACACGATCCGGAATGGCTGGTACAAAGTAGAACAGTCTATCGAACAGCAAATCGTTTTCCCGCTTTCGAGTGGTTTCTACTGCGAGTCTTCTGTCCGACTTAGTGTGAAGTCTTCAAATCGTGCGATGTGAGAGTCGGGTCGCAGCGTTGCAGTTGTAGTACAGTGATCTCCGCTTGAATCTGCTTGGAATCTCCCTTCAGGTTTGGCACAGCATTGAACCTCTAATTCGAGTCGCTTTCGTTTTTTGGATCAATTATCTCAGAACGAGAGAAACGCACTAGGGTCGGGGTTTCTCTTTGAACCCTGCTCGTCGATATGCATACTATACCTTGGAGGGGTTGCTTTCTCTATGTAATCTTAATACGTAAGATTACGGGGCTTTGAACTGCTTTAGACTAAGTTGTCAGAATCAAAATCTTTCATACATAATGGGTGGCTGAGCATGAGTGATGGTCGCCCGCTTTGCGCTTCTACTTTGCTCCAATATATCTCTTCATCCGTTTGAAATATGTACAAACCCAGTCAAATATGCTGATGACGATGCGTCGATTCTTCTTATGGTCCTCCAAAGGGCCTTTCAACCATATATTCCCGCTCGTTATACTACGAGTGGAGGTGTCAAATCCTTCTCGACCTTCTCCTTTGCCGACTTGGGGGTCACCCGTAGCCGGTGGGAGGATACGACTTGTAGATACGGATCTTCAAGCTTGAGAATAGTCTCGTCGAGACTTGCATTGAACAGCTGCCTATCGTCCAAAGGGCTCAACAGCAAGCGTGTTGAATCCAAAAAGTCCCGATTGAGAGGACTCGCTTTGAAAAGACCCCCAAGCGCGAGTAAGAGGACGATGGCTACGGCAGTGTTCGCGATGAGGATATAGATCCCATAACGCGCCTTCAATGCTATATCTGGGGTCTCTAAATCGACTATGACGTGAGTAGAAGAGGTGCTGTTCCAGTTGACATTGTCCGTCCATTTGGTGTTGATAAATCCACCAAGCGCTGTCCCCATTACGGTTGACCACACTGTTTCCGTGATGTTATCGTTATAACTTCTGGGTGGATAACGCTTGTGGATTCTGATCGCGAGTTCGAGTAGCGTGTAAGCGTCAGCGAGGATACCGTCGTCCAAGTACGTGGTGCACACGATCTCCATGAGCTGAGAAGCCCATTCATTATTGCTCATCGTCAACGGCCACGTAGTCCCATTTGCTTGAAAAAATGAAAATTGATGGTCGTATGCATGATAAGACAATTTACCACCCAGTCCGATTGCCGTAGAATCAACCTGGGTGTAGTTGTATCCGTCCCCGTCCCTCACGGAGTGAATAAAGGAGAGACCCGTTGTCGTATTGCTGAGCGACCAAATCTCCGTAGAGGAGCCGTATACCTCTGTGCAGTGGAGCTTGTATGCGGACGAGGGTATCGATTGCGGCTGACTAATATTGACTTGAAGGGCATTGAAAATGGCTTCAGTACTGAGAAAGCTCCCATTGAGAAACTGGTAAGGATAGTATACAGTCCCCTCGTAAGGACCGATCATTTCGATGTAGCCCGCACCACCCATCGCATCGATTGAGAATAGCTCTGCGAGTTTACTAATCTCGTCAGATGCGGCACGAGTCAGCCACATTTCCCCAGGATCGAGAGAGCCATAGGGGAGGGGAACTGGAAAGTCATGGAGAACGACGTGATCGACCGTTGAGGAATCCCGCACGGTAATCCCTGTAGCGGCAGCGAGTAGCCAGATTGCAAGGAATAAAGCTCCCAAGGGCTCGAACCTGAGTGCAAAGATTTGGCTTATGTACTCTACGACCGTCCAGTTGTTGAAGTTCGCCACCCGCCGAGAACGTAAACCTTTGTGAGAGAGTCGTGCATAGAGATATCGTTGACTGAGAAGTCTCAGGGTAGTTGACAGCACTGGGACCGTCAAGGACGCTAGCCCAGACCTGACGAGGTCGACGCGCGAGGGAAACCAATCCCATTTGCGGTTGATGCCCACAAATGTGGTCACGATGACGACAATGGAAGCAACCACAATCGCCAGGAGGCTGAGGACAGCCAAAAAATCACCAAGCGCAATCCGTCGTAGCTTGGGCTTTTCGGCCACCAGCTCGTCAGGGGTGTCTTCCGTGAAATCTTCGAGATCCTTTAACGATGTGCGTCGCTGTTTTTCATTCCATGAGCAAAATGCTTGGACATCGTTCTGGATGGGGAGAACGTACCGACATGGTAAGGGGGGCAACCTTGGTATATGGGAGATTCATGCAGTTCAATCCTTATAAATGAATCTCCTGCAGCACCGAGCACGTATCAAACACGCGTTTGTGGGGCACCGAACGAAAGCTGACAGCCGCTGCTGACAGACCGGGGCGTACGACAGACGAAATCTCGATCTGCAAGTCCGGCCGCCTCGCACCGGGAGTAAACTTTCTTTCACATTGGCTGTTTGAAGGAGGAGTAAAGGGAGGGTTTGGAGGCTTCGACCTTGACTTTGGGTGCGTGTTTGCCATCATTGTTGTTCCTGAAGTCAACAAGAGGCAGAACGCCTGTTTCTGTAAATTGATATCTTCTCCACTATATTCCTGTGATTTGGAGCTACAGGATGTCGCCTATGCCTGATTCTGGAGCAGCGGCATCACCCTTTGACAGCGTGGCTTGTAGAGTGACAGACTGCTATGTGTCGCCTGGCACAATGAGCGATCATCCCTTTAAACGGCTACTCCAGCGTAGGTAGAAGGATCCGATTGAGTATAGTGTATCGCTCAGTCGGGTCCAAGGATTGACATTATTCTCGAACCATTGCAAATACACACCTTTATGGAGTGTTCAACCAACGTTTAGCAGTCTAAGAATCATACTAACATGGAATCTCTCGACATTCTCCTCTCTTCTACCCATCCGAGTTCCTGTGAAAATAGCTATCGACCAACGAAATCACTACCTGCGTTGTCGACTACTTTCTGCTTCACCAAGTGAAGATTAGGAAGAGTTTTTTTTTGTCCGGCTCAGTGTGAATCTTTAGGACTGAGATGTAGGAGTGGGTTGCAGGTGTCGATCTCCGCCTGAATCCGCTCTCGATCGTCCTTTGACACTGAAGTTCCATTTGAACCGCGTCCTTTCCTAAAATCAATTGTCTCAAAAGACGAGGAGACACGGTTTCTCTTCAAACCCTGCACTCCGACGGCAGATATAGCTTTTTGTTTTCCAAGCAAGCAAAAAGTACAGGAGGAAGAAATTTCGGAGCTTCATTTTGTCAATTAGACGACATTCATTCGCAATCTGAATATTTCTCTTCGACAAATCTCAACAGTCTGCGTTATACTTTGTCGATAGCATCACAGGAAGGAGCTGGTTATACGAAAATCAGGTCCTTCTTCTATCATCACTGAGGCGACTAATCTTGTCGTTTTGATCCCCTCTCTTTCCTCTTTGTCTTCTTCCCCATCTTCGCACTCTCTTTTTTGTCTACCGACGACAATACTGGTAACAGCAGTACCGCCTTCAAACCGCGCCTTCAATGTCCTCAAAAAAGGGTCCAGGAAGATTTGTCGCAGCCCATCAGACCGAGGCCGCTCGGAGGGCGCTGATCCAACCCGTCCCATGTTGGGAGTATAAATGGGTCGTACCGCCGGGTATGTCCTCCGGATCGACCCTCCGAGTTCGTCAATGGGTTCGTACTGAGAAGAAACAGGTTCGTGAACAGACCTTTCCTTTTCATTGCCTCCCCCCGCTGTCGTCGTTATTAGGTGTCTAGTCTATAGGATAGTTAGTGCTTGAACTGGAGTTTCAACTGAATTAGCTTCTTTCTATTCACTTATTCATTTATTCATGCTCTTCTGTAGGAGTTTTCAGATGATGAAGATGCGTCACAAGCGGCCCTGGCGCCTCTTCCAGACGAACCCGAACAAGGGGACGAAGATGAGGAAGACGAGGACATCACAAAGGACAAAGACGGCAATAATGTAAACGACGCGATGATAACAGCGAACGAGGAGAAAATCGGGGATGGAGATGGAGATGGTGTGTCCTCGGCCCCGACTCTAGATACCAACGCAATGCCCTCTGGATTGGGGACCCCTCTCCCAGCTGAAACGTCTATGAGAGGTGTACCGGGTCTGGACACGCCCGTGTCCGGTTCGATGACCCCGAGCAGTATCACGGGAGGTGCAGCAGCTGCGAGTGGGATCAATCTTGCGAGTCGATTGGCCGCCGTTGCATCTTCCTCTGGTGGGGCCAGTTCGACGACGACGAAACCCCATCCCCTCTCGACCTCATTTGGTCCGGCAGACCTGATCGATCCGATAGAGGGTGGTGATGATGAGGAGGAGGATGGTGGTGGTGGTCTCGGTGTCGGTATTGATATTGGTGGTGGTTTGGGTGATGAAGACATTACAGACCAGACTATGTTGGAGGATGATGGGAGTGGAGGGTTGATCGACTCGATGAATCTGGATGCGGCGGCAGCAGCGGCTGCGGCTGCTGCGGT
>WSTO01000483.1:0-12414 GCA_019627685.1 Serendipita sp. 399 | reverse complement strand
GATACAATTTCAGAGTCGTCCTCAGGATGGCGACAACTGCAATGGAATCTCGATCATCATATTATTGCGGAATGTCATAGAGTGGCACAAGAAGCAAAAGCCATTGTCGACGATTCCGACGACAGTCAGCTATGGTTCGAGGATTATGGTGTCGGCTGGATCCGTGGCACTGGTATGCTCTGTCTCCAATATCATTGAACTTCCACTCAAGGATTTCACAGCTAAGCTATCCCCGGACGCGTTCATTCAGATGGCACTGCAGTTGGCATGGATGAAAGACCAGAAGAAACCAACGGCCGTTTACGAAACCGCGTCTACACGCATGTTTCTGCATGGTAGAACAGAAGTCATCCGATCCTTTAGCAAAGAGAGTCTCGCGTTCGTCCGAGCAATGGACGACGAAATAGCAACAGTAAGCGAGCTTCCTTTCAAACAAAAAGTGCGGCGTGTTGATAGCTCCGCAGCAAGAAGAGCGACTCCAACTTCTCATTGAGGCGATCAAAGCCCACAACACATATACGCGTGAAGCGTCGTTGGGTTCCGGGATCGACCGTCATTTGATGGCGTTAAGGCTGGTGATGAAGCCGACGGAACAAGCGGAGATTTTCGAAGATGAACTATTCTCGCGGAGTCAAGAATGGAAGTTGAGCACGAGCGGTCTAAGCTCGGGCGATCGATTCATCGGCACAGGGTAAGATTTGTTGTTGTGTAGATAAGCTTCTCCTTACGAGACTTCTACAGGTTCGCAACACCTTACCCGGATGGATATGGCATTAACTGTGAGTGATTGGCTCGAAGGAGGTACCTTTATGGCCTGACACCCTTCCAGATCTCGCTGGATCCAAGATCCTCAAGTTTGGGATAGAATCCAAGCATAGTTGTCAGACAACATCCACACAAGCCTTCAAGCGAGCACTGGTCCAAAGCCTAAGGGAGATCAAATCAATGTGCGAAGAAGGCTATTTTGAACTCTCAAAAGCAGTTCAAACTGAGGAACAAGTACAAACACGCTTATGAGACAGACGATAAAAATCGTATATAGTGGTTCTCGTACAGTCTGAGCGAGTTTTCAGTGGGGTTAGAAAGAGAGTTTGGCACCAGCGTTAGCAACCACAGAGGAAGGAACACTCGAGGTGGCGAGGAGGGAATAGGAGTATGGGATAGAGAGCGATCCAGATGGAGCGGTGTTGCCAGACTCGCAGGTACCGAAATCGTTTCCACTAGCCTGAGCATATCCTCCGTCAGTGCTGTATAGCGCCTTGGAGCAAGTTCCGGTCCAGACGTTGTTCTCGACACGAAGCACGGCACCGACACGGGTATTGATACCGTCACTCATGTCCTGGTAGTAGTTGTTGTAGATACTAAATCGCGAGCTCAGTTTGGATGGAATAGAATCGAGCACAACTCCACTACGTACTGTCCTTTGCCGAAGCGGAAAGAAGGACCACGAGAGTTGACGTTCTTGAAGTAGTTGTTGTTGACCGTGACCTATCCAACATGAGGTTGTGTAGTAACAATTACAGATAAACTTACAGTCATCGCGGTGTCCTCGCTAGCATTGCTGTCGGAGTGACCAATGAGTACCGTCTTCCAGTGCTATAATTTCCAATTAGCAGCCGATGGAGGTATGAATACGCAGTGCACACATCGTGAAGGTAGCTGTTGGAAAGAGTGACATCTGATGCAAGGAGTCAATTCAGTAGTGTTCTCAAACTCGATCACTGAACGGAAACGCACATGTGCATCCATGTGTAATGTCGGCAAGGCCGTCATACTGTGAAGATAAATGGTTGGAATCAAGGCCAACGATGGCTTGAAGGGCTTACATAGTCCTTGTCATGATCCCTGTCTGAACAATCGGTAAGCCATCTCACGTCGATTCATCGATACGGTAGACTCACCAGAAGAAAGGTCCACATGGTCAATGAACACCTTGCTAGCCTCCTGGACACCAATGGCATCACCGGCGTCCGCGAGCACTGAATCGATGTAAGTATTACAGTATCACCAAATGACCTGTGAGCCACCTTTTGTGATTTTCAAGTTCCTATTCAGTTGCTTTCAACGCGTTATTCACAACTTAGAAACGTTCAGACAAACCTGATGATAACATTGGAGACTTTGTTGACCCGAATACCAATGCCGGTGAGAGTAACGCTACCGCTAGCACCGTACTGAGAGAAGCATGTAAGTACGAATGAAATTATTGCGGTGTCCTTCGTCTGCTCACCAATGAAGTGTTTGATCCAACACTAACGACCTCGTTTCCGGACAAGGAAGCTGATTCGCTGATCAGCAGAAGTATAAAAGCAGATATCCAGATACTGACCAGTGATGACGACAATTTTCGCGGAGTTTCCGGAGACAGCTGTCTTCAAAGCAGCAAGGGTGGAGACGCGCGTGGTCGGTCCACCTTGCCCTCCAGTAGTACTGTGGCTAGTTCAGTATCTACTTTCGAAGACTGGAAATTCACAAACCCTCCAGCAGCGGCCCAACCAGTCACGCCACCTGCGGGCTACAAGCCGTTAGGACAACGAAAGACTTGATAGAATTTCTTACACTGGTGGTACCACTAGGTTGGACAGCTCTGCTTGTCGACGTGGTCCTTACGGAAGACGTCCTTACGGATGACGTCCTGACGCTTGATGTGGCCCTTGCCTTTATGACCACTATCCTCAGTAACCCGGTATGCACATAATTGTGTACGTACCGACGTAGGAGCGTTTGTGGAGGGAACGCATTGACTATACCATTCGTTGCTGTAAACGCAGGTATACCCAGAGACACAAGTAGTCTCGCCGGTATAGTTATTACCTTGCATTTCATGAGCTGTAGCAAGCTAACTCGACAAGGAAACGCGTACCTCCACATTGACCCCAAGCTGGAACTGCAGCTCTGACTGCAGATAGTGCAGAGAAGCCGAGAGAAATAGCGAAGAGAACGGATTTCATATCGAACAGAGGGAAACGAGGGAAGGCCTTGGAAATCTCTGGAGGTCGTCGTTACCGCCGCTTTATAGCAGCCGTCAACAGGTCTACAGGCGGGTACCGACGGTCCGCTGCACCCAGTGTAGAACATTATCCGTCCTAGTTGTCGTCTAATTCTCCGCAAAGAAGCTTCCGCGAACTTTAATCGATGATTCTCTCGCGACAGTCGAGGTCCACCACGGCTAATATAGCGAAGGGAGACAGCCTCGTAAAGCACTCTGAAAGGGTCACTTTTGATAGTAAAAAGCTGTCTCGTTTACCATGAGACGCGTCTTCTGGGACTGGATAGCCTTAAAGAGGCGTTTCCCAAGGCCAAAGTTGTAACTGTGACGATTTACCCACCAAACCTTTGTTGGATCACAGATTCGACCATCATTTGATGGACGTACGGTTGGCGATGAAGCCGGCGGGACGAGCGGAGATTTTTGAATTATTCTCGCGAAGTCAAAGAGTGGAAGTTGAGCACGGCCGGCCTAAACTCGGGCGCTGAGGAGCCAAGCATTGCCTCGTGAGGTCTTTGCGTAGTTACGGCTTTAATTGCGAGTGGCTGGTGTCGGTAAATGTGTCGCTATATGTGCGCTTGTGTGGCATGGTAGGCTCTTAAGCGATGTAACCCCCTACGACCGTCTTCCAAACGGGTGCTAAGAAATCGGTAGTCCGTGTACTCATAAAGGTACTTATATGATGTATTGATGGGGTAGTGCCGACGAACAATTGTCCCAGTAGGTCCCTGCTCATCACTGTAAACCTATGTGCCGGCCCGCCAGAGAATTTCGTGCAGGTAGAATGTGTATATTGACTGATGCAAAGCTTGTCAACAATGTTGAACGGATAAATATTACTCACTGGACTATTAATCGTGAGTGACAATAAATCGGAGCAACTGGGCTCTATTTCATCGACGTCTTCCCGCGGTTTGCAGATAATTGGAGTCGGTCGAACACAATTTCGGCAAGCTATCAACAAGATCGGCCCGCTCACGACATCTCCGGAGGCTCTTCTTTCCTTTGACTTGCAGGAATAGGTATACAGATTCATCTTCGCTCCTGGGATATCTCACTTACCACCGGTCTCTGCCTCCCTACCCCTCCCCTAAGTCAGAACATCACTGAGACAAATGAATACTCCCGATGAATAGCGCCGTCTTGTCTGGAATAGAAGCATTGTCACAGCTTGATTGTCGATTAGGAAGAAAACCCCGAGACATAGGGTTTCTTTGAAGGCGGTTCCTTGAGAAAATCGCCTTCTAGACTGTTAATTCAATGCAAAGAACCCACCGTAGAACGCAGTACGCGCAAGCGGAAATCCGACAAAGTGGCAGGAGCCAAAATAGTTTGATCGTGAAGTGTGTCATTGGGCCATTTCTTTGAGGATACGATCACTGAAAGTCATATTCAGAGGTATTTATCTCTGAGCTATTTGCGGCGACCAATATCCTGGAGCTTGAAGGTCGGGTCCAAGGTTGGAATAGAACCCGGACATAGCTGGACAAACCCTCCACAAGCTTCTAGGCGAATACTAGTCGAAGGCTTCAAGAGATCAAATCAATGAGCGGGAAGCTATTTCGAAGTCTCAATAGTAGCTCAGGGCGACGCGGGCTGATGAAGGTTTAAGAAAAGATTGGTATCTATTGCGGATTACAGTTCCAGCGAGTAGATATCTTTAGTAGCTGAGCTTGGCACCAGCATTGGCAGTGACCGAAGAAATGACGCTCCCGGTTGAGAGGAGGGAATAGGAGTATGGGATAGAGAGAGAGGAAGATGGGGCGGTGTTACCGGACGAGCAGGTACCAAAGTCGTTTCCGCTAGCCTGTGCATATCCTCCATCGGTGCTGTACAACGCCTTCGAGCAAGTTCCCCTCCAGACATTGTTCTCGACACGGAGGACAGCGCCCACACGGGTGTTGATACCGTCACTCACGTCCTGGTAGTAGTTGTTATAGACGCTAAATCACGAAGTCAGTTTAAATGAAAAACAATAGAGCACAACTCGACTACGCACTGTCCTTTGCCGAAGCGGAACGAAGGGCCACGGGAGTTGACGTTCTTGAAGTAGTTGTTGTTGATCGTGACCTATTCGATGTTAGAATCTATGCTCCTAGTTACGTATAGACTCACAGTTATGGAGGTGTCTTCGCTAGCGTTGCTGTCAGAGTGACCAACGAGGACTCCCTTCCAGTGCTACAGGATTACAATTAGCGTCGAATAATCCTATCAAAGCACGATGCGCACATCATGGAGGTAGCTGTTGGAGACAGTGACATCTAATGCAAGGAGTCGATTGAGTACTGCTCGAAGTAGCTCACTGGATGAAACGTACAAGTGCAGCCATGGGTAATATCGGCAAGGCCGTCGTACTGTGAAAATAGATTGTCAGGACCAGATCCAACAGTGATTGGAGTGGCCTACATAATCCTTGTCATGAGACCTGTCTGGACAATTGGTTAGTCAACTTCATGTCGATTCATCAATACGGTAGATTTACCAGAAGAAAGGTCCACATGGTCAACGAAAACCTTGCTAGCCTCCTGAATACCAATGGCATCACCAGCGTCGGCGAGCACTGAACCCACGTCAGCAATAGAATACCGTTAAATGATCAATGCGGCACCTTTGGCGATTTTGATGTTCCTGAGTGATTGATTTAGCACCACATATTATAGTTTAAAGCGAACTTGACAAACCTGATGATCACATTATTAGCCTGGTAGACCCTAAGACCGATACCGGTGAGGGTAATACTTCCACTAGCACCATACTGAGAGGAAGTGGTAAATCAAAGAACGGTTGCATTGGTCACTATATGCTCACCACTGAGGTGTTCGATCCAATTCTAATGACCTCGTTTCCGGACAAGGATGCTGGTGTTCTAATCAGTATGAGATCAAGGAAAGGATCTGGAAACATACCAGTGATGACGACTCTCTTTACTGCATTTCCGGTGACAGCCGTCTTCAAAGCTGCGAGAGTTGAGACGCGGGTGGTAGGTCCACCTTCACCGCCCGTAGTGCTAAGTAAACTTGAGTACACCAGATGCTTTTGAAGGATCGAATTTGACGAACTTTCCGACAGCAGCCCAACCAGTCACTCCAGGTGCTGCAGCTAGTGCGGATAACGCAGACAAACTGAGCGAAAGAGCATAGAGAAAGAACTTCATTTTGGACAGAGGCTGATAAGAGAGGGTTTTGGTGGTCTCTGAAAGTTCGTCTCTGCCCCTGTTTTATAGCAAAACCCACAAGTCTACGAGCTACGAGGCGGGTACAGACGGTCCGTACCCACAGACTGTAGAAGACGTACTATCGTCTGATTTCTCCGTAAAGATGCTTCTGCTACTACAAGGCTGTTAATCGATGATATTATGGGAGGGATTTCGTGCAAAGTCGCGTCGCCATCGTTCGTTCGAGGTTCCGGAGTCGAACAGCCCCGCGCGGGCCGTCTGCATTCGATGTGGGGTTCGAATCAACGAAGGGTTCTATGGTCCTATTAAATTGGCGTGCCCTATACGGGTAGTGCGGCAATCAAAGGCTACAAGGCCGAATTGTCATGAAGATCCAGCAACGTTGGCTCCGTAATGCGCTTTGGGTTCCACTTTCGACTTTGCAAAACCCTTGTTAAATGTCGTGAAAGTCGCCTTCAATGGTCACTAGATACTCCCTGGGTGGCGCATACTAGGGCGAACCAAAATTCATCATGTAGTTATGAGAGTTCCGCTCATGACGCCTTATTGAGAGAATCGACCGTCATATGATGGAGTGATGGTGAGCGGAGATTCTTGAATCATTCTTGCGAAGTCAATGATGCACGTTGAACACAAGCGGCCTTAGCTCGGTCACTGAGAAGCTACTGATGGGGACCTATCCGGTTAGTCCGGCATTTATTGTGAGCAAAACAGCGTCTTTGTTGTGCTTTAGTCCACATCGTTGACGCGGTTAGCTTTCAGAGGTCCACCACCCATGACCATGTCGCGGCGGGAGCAGCAACCTCAGTTGCAGAGACATTCATCCGATTTTTTGGTACCACTGGCTTCGAACGTTCGTTAACAATGGGTTCCTTTCCGTCTGACATGCAAACCGTCTGTCCGGCTGTGATACATTTGGCGCTCCTAGCGGACCGCGAGAGAGAATCATATTTGACTAGAATGAGGTTGGATCTCTTCAGTGTAAACAAGGTGTAATATAAATATAATGTATTTCATTGCGCCATCAATCGTAAGGGATACGTAGTCAGTGCAACTAGGTCCTAATTCTTCGACATCCTCCCGTGGGTTGAAACTAATTGAAGTCCTCCAACACACCTTTGTAAAGCCGTCAGCAGGGTCGGCCCGCTCAGTGTTGCTCCGGAAGTATTTCCTTGTTCATAATGCAGAGTGTCGAAGGACGGAGGATTGCGCAGTGAACATAAAGGTGTACAGATACTTCTCCCACTGCTGTAAGGACACCCTCCTGCTAATGACCTCGATCCCACACACCGTCCCCCCCTCCATTTCCGGGAGGCATGGCTCCCTGGCATCACGAGGGCGAAACGACGTCCTTGGTGAATATCACCGTCTGCTTTGTGTCTCCCTGCCTCATCATACAGGCTTTGTTACTTGGCAAATCTAGTTTGCCGCCGAAGGGAAGGGTTGTACGAACTTCGTGAATTCACCTTACTAATGATGATAATGATCCCACGACGTCAAGGTTTCCGTGTAAAGCGCCGTGGTATAGTCCCCGATACGTATGTGCCACAAGTTTTTCGACCAGTTTCACCTTCGTTTTCTATGCCAGCCATTCTCTTGAAAGCACCGCCACCGCTCTTGAATTCCGACCCAGCCTTGGAATTCCGGTTCGTGCACGGGCCACGATATAAAGCCAATTGCTTATTCCTCAAACCAAGTTTCGAGCCTACTTTGCCAAGCGCCAAATCCTTCCAACTCGTTCCGGAAGTGGTGAGCAGCTTGAGTAGCAAGCGCCTCGCTCTTCGTACGAAGAATTTTGTCTTACATTGACTTGTTTGATCAGAAAACGGAGTAAATAAAGTGTGCCATGCACTCTTATGCCAGTGTTTTGGCTGCGTTCATAGGGTTAGTCGGAGTTGCCCAGGCTGGTAGTAGTAGCTGTGTCGCCTCGAACAAGAAAGCGATCGCAGCGGTTCGATTCCGGTTTATTCCCACAGCCATCTCCACGGGCCACACCGTCTCTTCATGGAGTGATGGTGGCGGACACAGGGCGACGATCACCGCAGACGCACACCCGTTCGCTGGACGAGAATACGCTGGTGGGAATCGTGGTAATATCATAGGGTCGAAAGCGTACGGGAGTGGATATTCTTATGGCGCGTCGGACGTGACCACGCTCAAGGGGAGACCGTTCCCGCATGTCATGTGGCCTATCTCGTGGGGACCTGGATATATGGGTGGTGACGAGTATTGGGGTTCTGAACTTGATCTCCTTCGACCAGGGGGTGGACTGGGTATTCTGAACGTGTCGACGACGGACACGAATAAATGGCCTAGAGTGGGAAGTGACGAGATCTATACGATGATAGGAGACAAGGAATCATTGATGTTTATGATCAGTGATCTCGTCCGGGTATGTCATGCCGTACCAGCGATGCCACGCAAATTCGATCCAACGACGACGACGATGGTCACCCAGCCCAGACCAGAGAACGTGATCCAATATTACAGATCGAGTAGTTTCGCGTTGACATACGCAAAGTACAACAACACGTTTGCTCTCCCTTCTTCCAATCCGACAACGAACCACGGAAGTGTACCCCTTCCAGCCTCCATCATCGACTCGGCCTTCCTACGTTGCGTCAACGATACAATCCGTGCGTCTCTGCCGCTCATGGACCCCCTGGACCCACCCAAGAAGAAACTGAGTCCGGGCGCAATCGCCGGGATTTGCGTCGGTTCGATCTTTGGCGCCATTATTCTCTTTTGGTGTTGTTGTCTAGGGCCCAGTGATAGCAGTACGCCTCCCACGGATGCGCCCACAGATGCGACGACGATTGTACCCAACACCGAGTCGGAGCAAGTCACGCCAGAAGATGCAAAGAACGCGAGCGCACCAGAACTCAGCCCGGCCTACAATGAAAAGAACGATGAGGTGAAATCAAAGAAGCAGGAGGAGGATGCAAAGGAAGAACAGAATGTGGTTTGGGTGTAGTTGACGACTGGGATGCGTACTTTATCTCCTTTCGCGATGCCTCCCTCTAACGGTACATGGGCTAATGAGCTAGTTACTTTATTAAAACGTCTCTGTGTATATGACTTCTGAGAAGAGAACTCATTTTGGGTTCGCGACAGGACTTCCTTTAGGAGGTGTAACTGGGTCCCTCTGGTTTCGTCGTGAGAGGCCACGGCATCGATAGCAATATCGGAATAATTTTGGACAAACGAGTAGCGCTAAAAGTATAGTGGAGTTTCCTCGCTTCCCCACCCTAGGGTTGGATGATGCCAAATAACAGTCGGTTATTAGGTCCACCAGAACACTCGTTTTCTTGGTCACTTTCGAAGCTTTGCAGCCGTGATTAATGGAATCCTTTGAAGATCCTTTGCATCCGGGATAAACCAGGTAAGGAAACCTAGGAGGCTTGCAAACTGGAAGATGTGGATGGAGGCAAACTTGTGAAGCGAAGTCTGCCACCTCTATGGAAAGCATACTTCGCCTTGTCGACTTTATCCATTAGCCGCAGTATTTTGAAGCCAGAAGCCTGAGATCCCGTTGTACTCATCATTTCCAACGCAAACAGACAACGTCCATGCTGGCGTTCAAGCGATGCTAAGCCGAAGTACGAAGAGGTTGCTTGAGGTCTCAGAAGAAGTTCAGAGGAAGGTTCGGGTACAGGGGCGCTAACAAGAATGATAAAGAGAATGACATCTAAGACGGGGTACACTTCGAGTGGCCAGATAGACAGTGGACTTAGAAGGAGAGTTTGGCACCAGCATTGGCGACCACAGACGAAGCAACGCTCGAGGTGGGCAAGAGGGAATAGGAGTATGGGATGGAGATTGAACCAGCCAGAGCGGTGTTGCCGGACTCGCAGGTACCAAAGTCGTTTCCGCTGGCATCGGCATATCCTCCGTCAGTGCTATATAACGCACTGGAGCAAGTTCCGGTCCAGACGTTGTTCTCAACACGAAGAACAGCGCCAACACGAGTATTGATACCGTCATTCATGTCCTGGTAGTAGTTGTTATAGATGCTGAACGACGATCTCAGTTTGAATCACACGAAATAAAGCGCTGTTGAGTACGTACTGTCCTTTGCCGAAGCGGAAAGAAGGACCACGAGAGTTGAGATTCTTGAAGTAGTTATTGTTGACCGTGACCTATTCAACGTGAGCTTTGCGTAATAACTATCACAAATAAACTTACAGTCATCGCGGTGTCCTCGCTAGCATTGCTGTCGGAGTGACCAATGAGTACCGTCTTCCAGTGCTATAAATTTTCAATTAAGATCGAATAAAGGTATAGATATGCGGCGCGTACATCATGGAGGTAGCTGTTGGAAAGGGTGACATCTAATACAAAGTGTCGATTGAGTAGAGTTCTCAAACTCGCTCACTGAACGGGAACGTACATGTGCATCCATGGGTAATATCCGCAAGACCGTCATACTGTGCAGATAAATGGTTGGAATCAAGGCCAACGATGGCTTGAAGGGCTTACATAGTCCTTGTCATGATCCCTGTCTGAACGATCGGTGAGCCATCTCATGTCGATTCATCGATACGGTACACTCACCAGAAGAAAGGTCCACATGGTCAATGAACACCTTGCTAGCCTCCTGGACACCAATGGCATCGCCAGCGTCCGCGAGCACTGAATCGATGTAAGTATTACAGCATCATCGAATGACCTATGAGACACCTTTTGTGATTTTCAAGTTCCTATTAATTGTTTTCAACGCGTTATTCACAGCTTAAAGACATCCAGACAAACCTGATGATGACATTGGAGACCTTGTTGACCCGAATACCAATGCCGGTGAGAGTAACGCTACCGCTAGCACCGTACTACAAGAAATATATAAGTAGAAGTAAATTTATGGCGGTGATCTTCGTTTGCTCACCAATGAGGTGTTTGATCCAACACTGACGACCTCGTTTCCGGACAAGGAAGCTGATTCCTTAATCAGTACGAGTATTAAAGCAAATAACTAGATGCTAACCAGTGAGGACGACAATTTTTGCGGAATCTCCGGAAACAGCGGTCTTCAAATCAGCGAGTGTCGAGACGCGGGTGGTCGGTCCACCTTGTCCTCCGGTAGTTCTAAGCATAGTTGAGTACAGTGAATTTTCATGGAGAGTTGAACTTGACGAACCCTCCTAGAGCAGCCCAACCAGTCACACCACCTGCGGGCTATATTTCGTTAGGATAATATGAACCCTAAAAATGAAGTTCCTACACTAGTGGTACCGCTCGGCTGAGCAGTGCTCGAAGTCCTGCTAGTCGAGGTAGGCCTCGTGCTGGAGGTGGTCCTCGTGCTACTAGTGGAGGTCCGAGTTGTGCTGGTTGTTCTTGTGGAGCTGGAGGACCTCGTGGAGCTGGATGATCTCGTAGAGCTGGATGACCTGCTGCTTGATGATACTGCGCCAGTACTGGCGAGACATTGACTGTAGTAGTCGTTCTGGTATACGCAGACCCATCCGGAGGTGCAAGTGGTCTCGCCTTTATAGGTAATGCCTGGATATTCCTAAGCTATGGCATATCGAGGAGACAAAAAACCGTACCTCCGCACTGGCCATAAGGTGCAACGTCGGCTTTGACAGCGGATAGTGCAGTAAAACCGAGCGAAAGAGCGAGAAGAGAAAGTTTCATTTTAAACAGAACCTAAAGAGAGAAGGTTTGGGATTCTTTAGAGGTCTTGGCTCCCCAATTTATAGCAACGAGGAGGCCCCAAAGCGGGTACCGACGGACCGTCTCTACGTACTATAAATGATCAGTCTAGTACCTAGTTGTTTAGTTTCTCCGCAAAGCAACTTCTGCGACTATAAGGACTTTAATCGACGATACTGTGGGATAGATTTCGTCTTCAAGATGCATCGCCATCGTTCGTCTGGAGATTCCGAAGTCAATTGGTCCCGCACGGGCCGTCTGTATTCGACGTGGAGGGAAAGCAACGAGATGTCCTTTTTTCTCACGGGTGCTCTGCATGGAGAAACTGAATATGTTGGCGGCCCGTAAAGTCACTATGAGCTTTTAATCTTCGGTAAACCAATCAAGTGATCCCTGGAAGTCGTTCCCTAGACGCCTTCCATCGCCATATTTATATATGAGGGCGCACTATCAACCTTGAATTTTCAGGAGTAGCCTCGGAGCACAGGTGGGAACAGTCGCGTATCTACAGAAGTGAACCTGGAACCTATTTTAGGTCACTGAAGCCTGTTCGATGCACTTAGAGTTTCGTTGATCCACATTTAGGATAGGAAATTGCGTA
>WSTO01000482.1:0-12417 GCA_019627685.1 Serendipita sp. 399 | reverse complement strand
TCCATGGTAACTGTATCGAAAAAATCTTTCGAGACGCGATCCTTGATGTGTTCCGCGGCTAGGGATGGGTCGGGGAGAGACGTTCTGCCGGGCAGACCAGAATATAGCACCCCGAGTGCCCAGCAGCTACCGGATATCCCAGCAATATACGCGATACAATCCAATAATCCGGACTCTTTGGCACCAATCAGGGACCCAGCGGTATTTGTCATAGCGCGGTAGCCTATGGAGAACAATCAGAGTCAAAGTTGAACGACGTGCTAAATATGGGTGCGGGAAACGTACCTCCACCAGAGGCCGCGATGGCTATTACCGGTATATCCTCCTCTTTAACTTCTCGTTCACTTACTCCGATAAAGTTTGCAAAGGCATGCTTCATTCGCCGTTTCCTCTCTCGCAGAAAGGCGCGTTCCGCAACGCACAAGTCGTCTCCTAATCTCACATGCGCATCCCATGAGACTTCTGGAGACTTGGAGGCCTCCTCGACGATTTGTTCATATAATGAACCCGGACCTCGACCTACTGCGACCATCAACGCTTGAATCTGGGCTCGCATATTGGCGATGGATTCAGGCCAAATCCAGGACGCAGTGAGCGAAGGAATAGAGTCAACTCTGAAGGATTCCTTAATGAAGTTGAGGCCTTTCCATCCCAATCCGGCTGACTACGAAATTAAGATCCTCCAAGAACGCATTATGTTTCTGCGGAAAAAACGCACTTGTTGGGCTGACTCATCTTCCTTCTAGCATGTACTTGAATATATAATTATTTCAATGGAAGAAAGAAGCGCACCTCGACTGGTTCATCCAACCCAAAAAGCGACGTCAACGGTTTTGTCCATTCGTCTTCGACGGATGAAGGCGACTTTTCATCCTGTGTATGATGAAAGCATATCGATAAGATACGTATATACCGCTTGATGTAGCTGGAGTTGACTTACAGCAATTAGAGACGATTGACGAATCGGTCTAGATTCTGCAGCGGCCACAGCAGCTATAAACAATGTAGAAACAGAGAAAAGAGGTGCCCAAACAATCCACGCTTTTTTCCCGTGTCAAAACGAGTGAGAAAAATGTAGAAAAGGATATTCTCGCACATTGAGCAAAAGATGTTTCGGAGCTCTTGGTGAAATAATGACGATTAGAAAGCCGAAATTTGTTTTCACGAATAGCCCGATTGTAAATATGCCTATAGCGCAACAAACGGGCAGGATTGCTGGTACATCTTAGCATTTGTCGGGTTCAAGTTGCGTCCCACCGGCTCATACCGCTAAGTGGACCCTCAAGTCAAACCTAGTCCAAAATAACAGAATACAGATATTAACGCGTAATAATGCATTCTATACGTAGATACTCAAGCTATCGACCATTGAACGCAAAGTCACGCACTCTTCCTGCGTGATGCCCGTGCAATATCCAAGGATAATGATATCGAGCTTTCTCCCTGTTGCTTCCTGTGCGGATAGATGCCTCAGCGTGTCCAATGAGGACACGTCCATCTACAAGACAACGATGAAATTCGAGGTTTGAGAGGTAAGTCATATGAGAAGAAAGCTCTCTAAATGCAACGATGGGGTCAAGATTATCCTCGCCATAAAACCAATCCTCGAACACTAGCTGCTTGATCTCTGGTAAACGAATCCATGAGACGAGGGGCAATTCGTTCGAATAGGGGGAGGATTCGGCCCCGTAGAGAACGAGTTTGGTCACAGACGGAGCGACGAGACGACGTGTAACCGACGAGCCCACCCCTGACATGCCGAGAGTTTGTAGCTTCGGCAAATTGACATCCGAGCCGTCCCGAGTCAAAAACAACCTTGTGTGGTCGCGGAAATGAAGTCTGAGATCTTCAAGGGTAGGTCGTAGAAGTGACGATAGATCGTATGAAATAAAGAGTCTCATGTTGACTTCCAAATGTGTGAGATTGGGTAGAATCGAGGGAACATTGGGGCCTTGAGGTGCGATATTGGTTAGAACGAGTCTTTTGGAAGACTTAAATAGCTCTAGTATCGAGAGAAGCTTGTTAGAATTTATGCATAGGATGGCTTTTACCGTTAGGGACGAGGGGGAGAGGAAGGGAACGCATTTAAGGCGCTCGAGCTCCTGCTCGTCTACCTTCGATGCACATATGCATAATGAGTACGGCACAGTGATTGCGCCACAGGATGCCAGGACCAAGTCGGACCTTGGCGGACACCACAGGGACTCATGATAATAATAGCGGTTGGGATCGGGGGTTACGCATAATGACCCTCGACCTGCAAAGTCTCTCGCCTGTTCTTCCCAGCTCCAATGTCTCCCTATATCAATTTTGATATCAATAACGTTAATGCCTCCAAACTGAACCACGAGTTCCTGATACTTCGTCACGTGCCGAGGTGACCAGCTAGTGGGGTAAATATCGACCCTCCTCCACAGTTGCGAGGAGTTCTGGACCATTTCTCTCCATCTTCGACATACTTGAGATAATAGTAACGGGGAAGGTCTTGATAGATGCCCGAGCTTGGCATCCCTCGACTTGACCCATTCCAGGAATATCATGGTCCAAACCTCTGTCGGGAGGTAGTGCTTTGCCGACAGGGCACTTGTATAATCTAGCAGTACAGATGTAATTTCATCGAAGCACTGCTGGAGGTGACCCAAGGAGCTTTGGGACAACCGAAGCCCTAGTTCCCAATCGGCCAGGTCTTGCTCGAGGGATGCTATTATGGTAGTGAGGCGATGAATCTTGTCCTTTATCCTAGTTTGTTGATTCTGGAGTGGGTGAAATTCTTCTTTTGTGCTGTTGGAGATGAAATCTAGTGCATCACGGCATGTCTGCGAAGATTCCGGCTCAGTCTCCGCCTCCAACTCCAATCGAACGCAAGGTGAAAGATCACCAAATGTTTTGAGTATGATATTCATCGCATCTAAGTTCCTTTGATAAGATTCTAGTGCCTCTCTGGAGTACGCAAGTGTTGCCTGAAGGTTGGATATGGCTATGGTGCTTGCACTAATCGCCAGTTTATCTTTCGATATCCCTTCTTCTATGTGAGAGAGGTTTTTTTTGTGGCTTCTTTGAGCTTTAAGAGTCTCGCTCTCCCCTTTGCAGTAGGAGGTAAGTTCCGAGGATAACTGTGAGCGAAATATTGAGATTTTCATTACTTCGGATTGAACGAGTACAGAAATAAGATACCTATCGAGGGCCATCGCACCGAGTTTTTCACGGCGTAATAGGTCGGGTCCAAGTTGGGAAGACCAACCTGCGTGACGGACAAACACGGAAAGTGTTTCCACGAGTTTCCAATAACAATCGTATCATGAGCAATCCTAGAACAAGAGAGAGTGTGTGTTGCCCCAATTCTTTGGATTTAATCGGGTCCCAGTGTCTGCTTTTTGACTCTGCCATATCGGACATTCTGGGTGGCCCACCCCATCAGAGTACGATAAACGTCAACCATTCGCATTTAATCGACAATCAATGTCTACACATCATCATAGATCGACATTAAAGCAGGTAAATAGCTCCTTGTCTCAACCTTCAGTCGCATTCTGATGTCTACTTCTTGATTCTGGGAAAATGTGCATGAAAACCATTTCAATAGAAAAACAAGCCATTCAAGTCCAGACATGCAACTAAATCTTCGTTGAAAGAAAAGGCAAAGGGTCGGGTTCCGTCAGTCCATGCGCCAACCACCAAAAGGCCCGATCCACGAATTCCACCGCTGCCAACGCAAGCACAGGCGAAGCAAAATCGACGGAATCAGGCGAAGCAGGTGCAAAAAGCCAAACGACAAAGCCTAGTCGAGGCAACTAGGATTTTCAATGGAGTTGATGGTGCCCCAAGAATCGTTGCCGTTGTACCTCTTTGCGAAGATGTCACCGCAAGGGATATCACTCTCAAGCTCAAGAATGTCCTAGAAGGAGAAGACTCGAAGGAATCAGAAGAAGCTTGTCCCGAGAAAGGACTTTGGCGTATGAGGTAATGACCAGTTTCTCAAAGTCGTATATTGTCTGATGTGACGTAATTTTAGGGCAGAACGCTTCAAGACCAGTGTCCAGTTCCTTTTGCTTCCCTACGGACATTTCTACCAAACTCTTGATGCGGCAAAGGTTGCGGACTACGTTGTCCTCGGACTTTCTGCAACAGAGGAAGTCGACTCATGGGGAGAAAATCTCCTTCGCTCTCTTCAGGCTCAAGGGCTCCCTCAAGTCGTGGCAGTTGTTCCGACCACAGCTGCTAATGCTGCAGAGCCCAAAAAGCTCAATCCTAAGGCATTCGCAACCATCCTCAAATCGCTCCTATCCTTCACACAATACTTCGTCCCATCGCTTACAAGGGTATACGATATCTCTTCCCCGCCCGACGCGTCGAATGCCCTTCGGTCGTTATGCGAAGGCAAGCCAGCGGACGTACGGTGGCGTAATGGAAGGGCGTATCTCCTTTCTGAGGATATATCTTTCAGCGTTGATCCATCCACAGAGGTGAATGGGCCAACAACGGGGACGCTAAAAGTTACTGGCGTCGTACGTGGTTCGCCAATGACAGCGGACCGACTTGTACACGTACAAGGATGGGGAGACTTCCAGGTACGCCGGATCGTCTCGTCTCCCAGAAGACCTCGTGGGCCTCAAGGCGACGGCACTATGGAAGTGGAGGCCAAAGTTTTGAGTGAACCAAGTGCGGAAAGGGATGATTTGATCGCGACGAATGAAGTCGACGATATGCAGAATGAACAAACGTGGCCCACTGAAGAGGAAATGCGCAGTGAAGCAATAATGGAAGATGGAGAGAATGTAGAGAGAAAAACAAGACGTGTGCCCAAAGGTACTAGTGCGTATCAAGCCGCGTGGTTATTGGAAGAGGAAGAATTTGAGAGCGACGATGAGGGGAATGAAAGGGACAGTGATGGAGACAAGGAGCAGGACGAAGCCGCTGAAATGGCAGAAGGCGGTTTTCTTGGATCAAATATTCAAGACAGCGAAGTAGATGAGAAGGAGGAGTACGAGGACATTGCAGAAGAGCAAAGCTCTAAAGCGGTAGCTTTCGATGACATGGATATGGAAGAAGAGAAGAGACAGTATGCGAACCTTCATCGTTCAATTTCCTGATTTATCTAACGATTGATAGGTTAGATCATTGGAGGGCGCGTCAGCGCGAGCACTCTACGCATATGGCATTCCCAGACGAAATTGATACCCCTATGGATATCCCAGCCAGACAACGTTTCGCGCGGTATCGAGGCCTCAAATCGTTCCGTACCAGTCCATGGGATTCAGATGAGAATCTTCCACGGGACTACGCGAAGATATTTAGAGTAGGAGAAAAGGAGTGGGAAGCTGTGAGCCGTCGAATGGGAGAAGCCGAAGGGGTCGAGGTGAGAAGTTCCACTCCTATCGTGTGCGTCTGCGTCTCTAATAGGTCTCAATACGATCACTGTAGCCCGGAAACCGGGTGACTTTGGAAATCGTTAATGTTCCGCAAGAGCTCATGCGGGGTCGGGACCCCCACTCTCCTTTGGTTATTTATGAATTGCACAAGCACGAACATAAGCAAACCGTAGTCAACTTTACTCTTCAAAGAAACTCGGAGTATAGCGAACCTGTTAGGTCTAAGGTACTTTGTCGAATCCGGTTTATTTCCCAAAGGCTAATCTCGTCATAGGATAAACTCGTACTATGCGTGGGACCACGCCGTATTATTGTTAACCCATTGTTCAGTCAACATTTGAGGGGAGGGTCCAAGAGCACCAACAATGTGCACAAGTTCGAGCGTTTCCTGAAGGAAGGTGTCACGTCTGTCGGGACCATTTACGGTCCTCTGACTTTCGGTCGTCTTCCCGTGGCATTACTAAAGGAGACCGAAGACTCCCAAGGTAAGTCATAGAATAGTTACATCGGATTCTAAAGCTGGAACTGATCCCATACTTCTCGTACCCCAGCACCAATCCTGGTCGCAAGCGGTACACTCTTGCCGCCAAGCACCGCTCGAATCATCGCCAAACGGATCGTATTGACGGGTCATCCAATCAAGGTCCACAAGCGTACCGTGACGATCAGATACATGTTCTTCAACCCGGAAGACGTGCAGTACTTCAAACCCGTGCAGCTACGTACGAAGTATGGCCGGACCGGCCACATCCAAGAGAGCTTAGGCACTCACGGATACTTCAAAGCGCATTTCGACGGGCCGGTGACTCAAATGGATACAGTTTGCATGTCTCTCTATAAGAGGACCTATCCCAAGTGGAGCGAAGAGTGGCGCGAGGAAACAGGTGACCAGGTCGGAGACTCTGAGATGGTCGAGTAGCCAAAAGGAGGAAGGGGAAAAAAGGTCGCCGCGCGGCGTTTACACGAGAAGGATGCACGCAATGACATAGCATACCGCTTTCATACAAGCCTATCATACTGAAACGCATATCAAGCCCAGTTTCGATCCAACTAACAAATGCATTTCTACTTGTGCTTGCCTGCGCGTAATTTACGGATGTAGAACTAACAGATACAGCGTCAATAAGTTACCATGCCTCTGTGAGGAGAGCGCTCAGATTCCAAAGGAGGAAACGTACCTCGAGCTCTTTTCCCTCCAGGACGTATCCATCGGCTCTTCCGACTTGCCCTGGTCTGCTGGAAATGACAGCATACAGACGACCGGCACCGAATTGGGTCTCCAAAAGGGGATCAACTTTCCCTTCCTTCTTCCTCTCTTCGACCTTACGTAGGACGTGCTTTGACTTGGCCTTTTCTTTCTCCTCGGCACCTTCCCCTCCCGCAGCGGCGGCAGCACTGCGTGCAGCCGATTTCTTGGACACTGGTTGGCAATACTGTGAGATAATGGGAAGAAGAATATGAGGACCACTTTCTAAGTGCATGAATAGGGTCGTGACATACATGGCTTTCGTACCACTGCCTAAACGGGGTAGCGTCTACTTGGACGATAGCTCCTTTGACAAGGGTGTTGGTTCGGACGAGTTCGTTGTTGGAGGCATTATAAACTACAGAGATGATACGAGTTTTGCAAGTAACGCTTTCTGAGCCCCAGGCGTAGTTACCTACACAAACTATCAGCTCGATTGCATGAGAGGACATAAGAACAGGGCATTACCGCTATCCAGTCTTAAGGCCCTGAATTTCTCATTTCCTCCTCTTGTGCGAACTGTGTGAATACGCTTAGGGCCAAGCTTGGTATTCGCGGGCTGGCGGCCAAGTTCGAATTTTCTCTTTTTGCGGTAGGCGGGTCGATGACCACCGGTCGCGCGACGTTTGTGGGCGGACGAACGAGAGATCCCTAGTCAACCAGAAGAGTATGGCGTGTTGAAAGATAGAATGCAGTAAAAGAAAGGGAGTGGTTGACGCCGGCCGATAGATAAACACATATCCAGTTGCATCAAGCGGTGGCCAATTCGACGGGAGCATTGGCGATCCATGCGGGGAGAAAGAGGACGAAATCATTCAGTTTTAGGATATAGGAGGGGAGAAATATTGTCAGCATTTGTAGGAAACTTGTGAGAGTCATTTGGCCGACGAAAAGGAATGCAACACACCCATAGCTCAGCGTCTAGATGGCAAGAACAAACTCCTCAGACCACTATCAGAGGAGTACTATTTTGTTGAACAACGAGCGGAACCACCAGGCCAAACGATGAAGTCGATGTTCAGGAAATGGCGGTCACAAATAACGGACAAATAAAGCAAAGTTTCGGAGTTTGCTCACTTTCAGGGGCTTCGCCGTAAAACCAGCTTTCGTATATACGGAATAGTCCCATCAAAAACTACAATGCATCCTTATGCTATTTGAGACACGAGAAAATGAGCATCGTCAGGGTTGTAGTTAAGCAGTCCCAAATCTGGTGGAAATCCAAAGGACACAGGAGATTAATGCCACTTTACACTGATTATATTTAGTTCAATAGGCTTGATCTGCTTTTTAGCGAGTTTAGTCGATGATTTCTGAGAAATTGTGACAGAATGAGGCCATAGAAGCCTTTCCAGGTTGCAGCGCCATGGATATTCTCATCCGTGATACAAGCTCAGCTGTTTCTAGTGCATCACTGTACTTAAATTCTATATCGCTGGCTAGCTTAGAGGCTCGTTGACGATACTTAATTCCTCCTGACAATACGAACCTCGGCGTGGGGAGAGAGCGAGACATCGTGAAACTGAGCTAGGATGCACAACGTGAGCTCATATCTCATAGGTCCCAAAAGTTCAAGGATTGAAGGAGAGCAAGATGCCCTTCGGCCCAAAGTCGATGTAATCCCCTCCCGGAGCGACCAATAAATGCCGGAACCTAATTTGTGACAAATTTTTTTCCCTCTTTTCTCACCCCAGGCTTGTGAGTTGTGATTAGGCCGTGAGGGTGGCTGTTGACTTTTGAAACTCCGATGCTTACATAAGCAACAGCGCTCTCGACCCGCCCACGAAAGCGACCGCCAGGACGTTCTCCTGGACGGCGCGAAAAATCGGCTTCAAAATCTTGGGCCCATTGGTAACACTCAGCGCGTTTCTCAACGTGCTCAGTCGTTTTAATTTTCCGGCTCGCTGGTCTTGAACTGGGGTCCTGCTACCACTGCCTGTACGTTTTGATGCAACAGTTGCTGCGAAAGACGCGTGGCTAATCTCGCTGACCACTAATCAGCTAATTATATCTTCAATTCTCTGTCGTATATATTATCTTGGAGAGGAGGACCGGCCTGACAGCTTGTGACCTAAACCCAACTGAGGGCGAGCTGTAACGCTCATCCCCAAATGCCCCATCCATCGCTTGTGTCAAGCTCGTCCGTGAAGGAGTCTAGTGGATCACATTCGAGGCGACATGGAGAATCATACAGCCACCACGGATCGTCGACCCGTCATGGACAGGGTTCAAGCCGGAATAGCACAAGTCCAACAAAACCAGGAGAGGACAAGAAGAAGCCTAAAAGGAGGGCTATAGAATGGAAATATACGACTGCACCTATGAACGCGCGAGATCTAGCGCGAGATGATGATTTTGTTAGGTCTGTCTCGATTCTGGGCTTTTGATCTGCTCACGTCTCTTTCTTACACTCCTTACTCGTAGTCACATGCTTGTGGAATGCTTAGGGTCTATCGAGCCATTGTCCGTTCACAAGATGGACGCCTCCCGCAAGCTGCCAATGTGGGAACCCAATGTCATCCTCAGTATCATACAGAAGGTGAGAGACCTTGGATCACAGCTCATGAAATTTTGTATGGCTGAACCCTCGTAGTACGTTGTCCATAATACTCAACATCGGGGCTCAGTTGCGCCCTATGTTCGGGTCAAGCCCGCGGTCGATGTCCTTCTCCAGTTACGGAACGTTCAGAAATACATCCACCACAAGACGCAATATCAGATAAATGCATTTGCAACGTATGTTCCACCTTTTTTCTCATTCGGGCAAATCTCATCAGTTTATTCTAGTCACATGTCCAGATATTTGGAACTTTATCTCCCCAGCGGCTTGATCGAAGTTGCTCAAACCTCACGATATTCCCACAAAACTGGCAAATCTGAACTATGTGTAATTGCCGTACGGCCTCTGAAGCCCGGTCAGATCATTACTGACCTGAAAGGTAAGGCAATGTTGTACTATAATGGCTCAAGCTCACTATAATGAAGGCTCTATGGCGGATCTAACGGCCGAGGAGGACGAAGAGCTTAAGCTAGCTCGAGGAGCAGGTGCTCGTAGGGATTTCTCTGTGATTTTCAGTCATTCGAGGAATGTCAATCATCTGTTCCTTGGCCCCGCCCGGTTCGTCAATGTGAGTGGCCTCCTTCGTCATAGTCTCCGGTTACTTGATGATGCAATAGCACGATTGCGAGAATAACTGTGAACTGTTCCGTGACGGTCGCTATATCACCTTCAAGGTCTTGAGGCCAATATCGGCGGGTGAAGAGATAACTGCTCATTATGGAGATGACTATTGTGAGTTTACGGGCTCATGTTGTTTCACCTTGCTCACACTTCATAAACTTAGTCGGCAAAAACAACCGTCGATGTCTCTGTGCCAGCTGCGAAAAGAAGGGTATAGGAGGTTACGCAATCGAATCCGACTGGTCTCTTCATTCGTCGGAATCTGAATCAAACGAGCCGGACCTCCCGGATGGTACGGGCCCCTCCGGCGATCCCAATGCCCTGAATGTACTAGCCCCAACGAGGAAACGTCGTTCTGAGCTCGACAACTTGAAGGAGGATCTTACGGATCTTA
The DNA here is from genome assembly GCA_019627685.1 of Serendipita sp. 399. Lineage (NCBI taxonomy): Eukaryota > Fungi > Basidiomycota > Agaricomycetes > Sebacinales > Serendipitaceae > Serendipita > Serendipita sp. 399. The sequence continues at coordinate 2,227 of WSTO01000482.1, read as the reverse complement.
TGAAAGCCCCAGTTCTTCCCGTAGACTGGGAGCGACATAGTGACGAGGAGGAAAGAGAGAGGCGAAAGAAGAAGAAGGAAAAGAAGGACAAGGGAAAGGCTATTCACTCGAAGGACAAGGAACGAGACTCCACGAGCCCTTCAAAAACCCCAAAGGGTAATTCGTCGTTTAACGCAGAGGCGTCGACCTCAGCAGGTGGGAAGCCAGTTCGGCAGCTCCCTACGCCATCCACAACGCATAGCTATGCAAGTACAACCAGTGGTACACCAAAGCAAGACATTCCAGATGATGATGCGGACTCTATCGATCATACAGAGCGAAACAAGAGACACGTCACGTCGGCGATGATTACCCCGCCACCGTCCAATAAAACTCATAGTGCTGGAGAGGAGGAGGAGAAGGAGGAAAAGTCGACACTGAGGCGGTCAACTCGTACGAAGCAAGAGAAGAAGACCATAACAGCAATAACGGCGAAGGTCTCGACTTCCAAACGCTCCGTGGATAATAACTCGGACGCCGATGGCTCAGAAGGTGGATCAGACGACTCCAACGAAGACGGTTCAACATCGTCTGATGAAGAAAGGCGACGAGTATATGCTCTTCGCCAGCGTAAATTAGCGGATTCGAACTCTACGCAAAATCCTCGAAACTTCCGACGTGGTATACCTGGTAACGGGCTCGCTGGAGGGGCTGCAGGTAGTGTAGCAAAGAAAGGCAAAACGTGCATTGTTTGTAAATGCAATGAACTGGAAACCAAGAATGAGATAAACTGCGGAAGGTGAGTGCTTGCATGTCACTACTTCAAAACAAAAACCGGATCCTGAATCATGTTCCCTTCCGTAGGTGTAAACGCCACTTCAATATATATGGTGCACCATGGCCGAATCGGATCTCCTTGACTCAACTTGGTCATTCCAGTCGTGAGGGCTCACCCCCTTACGAGAACATGCGCGAACGCCTCGCGAGACATCACACTACCGCTTCCGGTAATCCCTTCAGTCGTCTCCGCCATTCAGGGTCAAATTCGCGCCTATACGATCCTCATGACAGCGATTCGCATAATCGACCCTTCAAGCGCCGCCGAACCGAAGGAGGGGCGATTCCTATCGTGGGTGGGGAATCGAGCCGTGCGGAACGTGCTCTTCTACGAGGAAGAGGTCGAGCACAAGAAGCCAGTGACTCGGATAGTGAAGGAGTTGCCCAGAGTAATGAGGATGTCCCCACAAAAAGGAGGCGTGGTCGCCCGAGAAACGAGTCAAATGCGCATGAGGAAAAGGAGAAGGAGGCTATCCCCTCTGTCAAACGAGGTCGTGGAAGACCACGCAAATACCGTAAATTGCCTGAAGAACCTCCTAGTATGGCAGCGTCAAGCATGCGGAACGTTCTTTCGAGACACAATTCAGACAGCGACGAGGAGTCCGATGGCGAGTTTATCAACATGAGCACACAGCTGCCATCACCACTCGAGTTTCAAGGCTCACCATCTCCCTCTCCATCGCCGTCTCCCCCGCCTCCACCTCCAACGCTGTATAGTCTTCAGCCCAATCCTGCTATGTATGCGGCAAAAAAACTGCGTGGCCCTGTCATGGTTCTACGGGAGGAGGTATCAGACATCGAGGACGTTGAGGAGGTCGAGGGTATGGATGACAAGGAGTCATTTGACATGTCCATCGATTACGACTTGCCTTCTGCTACGAGATGGGGAGGCTCCGATCAGGATGGCGGCCATCACTTCATTCGAAAATACGATGGCACCAGTCATAGGGGGAGGAACGGAGGTCAGACCTCTGACGAGGGAACAAACGATACCGTTCAAGTCTATGTCAGACGCAGTTTTGGTCTATGGCGTGCTGGTAATCCTCAAAACTTTGCCACGGAACGCAGGCGGGTAGACCCAGATGCCGACTTCACTGAAGAACTATTCTTAACTCCTTCGCAACTTAGTGCCAGCGCCAGCACTATTTCTCCATATGCGACGCCCCCACCCCTGACTCCGACCCCAACACAGAAGTCAAAGCGCGAAACACTCGTGGAGAGGACGCCTAGCACGAGGATTGATCTATATCAAAGACCAAGAAATCGTTCAGCAGGAAACTTCCTGCTTGAGCAAGAGCAAGAACTCGCTTTGAGGAAGGCTGCAGAAAGGTCGACTCTGACTGCACGCCTTCTGAAGCCTCCGCCTCCAACTGCTCCTGTTACGCGGGCGCAATTCTCTACGTACACCAAC
>WSTO01000479.1:0-12458 GCA_019627685.1 Serendipita sp. 399 | reverse complement strand
TACGAACACTCTGAAGGAGGACGAGGGAGTTGGGATCCAGTGCTTGCACGAAATCCATTTTTATAGAAACTCCTAGCTTATCAAGTTGTAAATAGTGCGATTTTGTAGACTTGTTCCACTATCGTGGTTCAAATGGTAGCAAACGATGGATATGGCTGCTGTCAAGTTCGATACTGTATTGCCTGCGTGGCCGCAGCGCATGTAGTAAACTTTCGCAAGGTGCACTGTTTACGTTTTATGCAAGTATATAAAGACCTTAATGAAATCCTTCGCTAGCTGGGTGGTAGGTATTCGACGAGTTGTTCGAAGGTCTCACCTCTTTGGTCCTTGCCGCATCCCCCAATGAGCAGTCTTTCTAATACAACATCGTTCGTATTTTATAATCAAATCTCTTCAGGATATTCAGTATGCACTGCATCTGTTTATTGATGCTCCGCATTGTTTCCCAGGTCACAGCAAGCAGAACTTCGAGTACGAATCAATGTTATCGATCATATTATGGCCGAACCAGGTCCATTGGATGATCCTGGCAATGCTCAAGGCATTCCAGCTCGTCGAGTCCCTGTGATTCGTATCTTTGGCGACACCCCACCTGGAGAGAAGGCTTGCATTCACGTCCACCAGGTATTCCCTTATTTCTACATCGCATATGAAGGACCATTGGATCCCAGTTCTGGTACGTAGTTCTTTACTATCTTTGACCGTCCTTGAACTCTGTTCCCCAGTAAATAAATATACAAAGCGTCTTCACTTTGCGCTCAATGCTGCCATCGCAATGTCTCTGAATCGGAATCACCACACAGCTGTCGGTCAATACGTCCGCGCGATCATCCTTGTTAAGGGTATCCCTTTCTACGGATTCACTGCACAGTATTCGCCATTTCTCAAAATTATGCTCACCACACCGGACCAAGTAAATCGTGCGATTCTCATTCTGCAGTCGGGCTCAATCATGGGTCGCAAGATGAGTGTTTATGAGTCCCATCTGAGTTATCCGTTACAATTCATGTCCGACGGTTTCCGTGCTTTTGCTTCGCCCAATCTGAACCTTCGGGCTTGCCAGGTGTGATTTCAACCTCTATGGATGCGACTGGATCGACATAAAGGATATTCATCATCGAACAGAATCTGATGGGCAAGGTGGGTTGTCTTCAATTGGTTGAGCAATTTCCAACCGATTCCAGGTCCCCTATACCATCCAGTGACGAGAATGCCTATCGAAGTCGACGTCGTTTCTTACAATATCCTGAATCGTACGAAGGTACAAGCTCGGCATCTGCATCATAAACTACAGATACCATCACCTGAGAAGTTGGATGAGCATCTCGTCTCATCTGTTCGTGAACTCTGGGAGGACGAGAAGCAAAGACGAGCTTCTAAAGGCCTTCCTCCTACTCCGGAATTACCGACATCGAATGCAGGAAATAGGCCGCAAGGAGGCGACTGGGTGTTCAAAGAAAAGTATGAACAGCTTTTGGCCTCCCGAATCGCCTCTGAGCGAGTGCAAGGCGTACCTGCTGCTTCTAACGCATGGGAGCCTTGGGTTATGACGACCTTTGAGAGTGTGCAAGCACTTTGGGAGAGACCGTACAGGACTTGGCGGCCTGAGGGTATCAATCCCTTCAACCAGGGGGAACCCATCACTACTAATGAGGCCGATGCCCAACTCGAGCTTGATTCAGAGCTTCTCAGCTCCCAAGCATTTGATGAGAATGTTACTGGCCTGCACGAAGAAGACCAGGAATGGGCTAAATGGCTACAAGAGCAAGAGGATGCTGATATTATCAATGAAGAGTGGGTCTAGCTCAACTGCACGCACCAGCTCTAATGATACGTAGCTATGATGAAGACCCAGAGAACGGTCCACCGCCAGAGATGCAATGGGAGCCTCCCGAAGTGACGCGCGATCAAGGGTGATTCACAGGTTTCTCCTGATTGACCACACTTACGAAGGGTGTCAGGCAACTGGAGGACCGCACTGAATCACGAATGAACCCTACGAGCAGGTAGCGTCCTCTTCAAGGGTTCAGGTTCTGTAACTCAGACACTTGTCTCTCCTAAAGTCCTGCGAATACCCGTTTGGACCCCACGAAAGGTTCAGGAGTCACAATAGAAGATGGGCATACCACTTCAAAGCAGTCGGAACTCGAGTGGCCTCTCCATGCGCAGGACGATCACATTAGTAGACAGAAAAAAGGCTTACTAGCAAGGTATGTCCCTCTATACCCGCATGATCAGCTTTGAACGCGGGAAAGCCCCGACTCTGCGCATTTAGTGGCCACAAGAAAGGCTGAACAGTCCCCGCAACAGCCTATCGAAATTGAAGACGTATTCTTCAGTCCCACCATAATGAACGGGCCCGGAAATAATCAAGATCGAAACATGGCTAGCGTACAATTAAAATCTCCTGCAGATGCCTTACGAATTACAGTGTCAAAGGAGGTGAGATTTGCAGACAGTTTAGAGACACACACTTCCAATTACTGGGACAAATCGGAACGTGGTCAGTCAGCGTTCGAGTATGCCGAGCCTCCACCTCCCACCGACAGCCTCATCGCGCGTATGAATGATCTTGGGATTCCTTTCAAAGAGTATCGTGACCCGTTTTACTCCAAATTACAAGACATTCCAGAGCACGCGCGAGAGTTTGGTGGACTTCGCTTTCAACTCTATGGAGATGAACTGATTGAATGGGACAACGAGTCCCGCAGTCTATCTAGAGAATCGACTCCTTTCTCGAACGATTCGAGTGAGAACCAAGATACGCCTGAACCATCGCTTGTCGGGGAGGGTGTTGCTGGATGGGAGTTTGCGAGTGCACCACCACCCAAGCGGAAGGTGCTCGAATGGCTGAATATGACTTGGAAAGCTAACCTAATGGAGAAACAAAGACGTGCTAAGCAGTCACAGGTAACGGCATTGATTCTGTTTGTCGTAAATTCACTCACCGTCTATCAAGCTCGAAGGACCCACACAGCATGGCTCTTTTATATCCCGCCCAAAACGGAAGGAAACAGATCCAGAGTTCAAGTCGATGTCTACATTCTCTTTGGAAATCTTTGGTGAGCAATGTGCAATCCTTCCTTTTACTCGCTGACGTACATAAGCTCTAACCAGTAAATCTGCCTACGACCCAGAGAGGGATGAAATAGTCTTGATTTCATGGTGCTTTCACGATGGAAGTGTCGTCGATTCCGATGAAGATCGTCGAATCCACTATCAAGCAGGGGTCCTGGTAGTCAAACGACCAAATTTTGAGCTAGGACGACTCAGAAATTCCAAAATAGGAATACTTGATTCGGAGTTGGACATAATCAATGCTCTAGTGGACGAAGTGAACTTCCTGGACCCAGACATCTTGTGTGGATGGGAAGTGCAATCTGGGTCATGGGGGTACTTCATTGCCCGCGCAAATTCATATGGTAATTACCGTCTCGAAACGAGCCGAGCAGCAAATCTCACTCTTGGATTAGGGCTAGATGCAAAAGAGCTGCTTAGTCGTGCCCCTCACAAAGCCACAACTGGGATCATGGACAACTGGAGCACTCGACACACATCCAGTATCAAAATTTCTGGGCGACATGTTCTCAATCTTTGGCGCTTGATGCGATCCGAATTGACTTTGGACTTTTATACCTTTCACAACGTCGCACGGCATGTCCTCAAGCAGCGCGTCCCGAGATATACCAACGCGACGCTCAAAGGTTGGTTTGTTAAAGGCACACCCGCTCAGCAGTCTCGCGTCCTCGGCTACTTTGCGGACATGACTTCCATGCACCTGGAGATTCTCGACGAGATTCAAATAGTCGTGAAGACCGCGTACGTATAACCCCATCTTCCCTTCGCTTTCTCATCGGATCCAGGGAGTTCGCTCGCGTTTTTGGCATAGATTTTTTCTCCGTCCTTAGTCGTGGTTCACAGTTCAAAGTCGAATCGTTCATGCTTCGCATCGCGAAACCTGAAAGTTTTGTTTTGATATCCCCAAGCAGACATCAGGTTCGCCTCTCTTATTAGACACGCCACACCACCGAGCTAACCAAAGAACTTTAGGTCGGCATGCAAAATGCTGCGGAATGTGTGAGTTTCCTCTCGCGTCTGGGATCATTTTATCCATGATTTCCTAGTTCCCTCTGATTATGGAGCCCGTCTCGGCGTTCTACAAGGGGCCTCTTCTCGTGTTGGACTTTCAATCACTATACCCTTCGGTCATGGTTGCATACAATTATTGCTATTCTACGTAGGCTTCAGCCTTCCCTTCGGAAGAACAGGTCGCTGAGCCGTTGCCACAGCTGCCTTGGACGCGTCAAAGATTTCAAAGGGAAGAATAAATTTGGCGTTTTAGATCATCTCGAGGTACCCCCTGGTCTTCTGGAGAAGGTGAAGGATCACGTGCATAGTAAGATATCCATCTCATCTTATATATAATGTCGCATCTAATTAATATCACAAGTCTCTCCAAACGGCATGATTTATGTCAAATCGACAGTCCGAAAGTCTCTTCTTGCCAAGATGTTGACAGAGTTGCTGGATACGAGGGTCATGGTCAAGCAAGGAATGCAGTTAGCCAAGGGAAACAAGGTCAGCAAGTCCAAGAGGTGGTCACAGGAAGATCCTTAGCTACTTTCAGCCCCTACTACGAGTTCTGGACGCGCGCCAGCTTTCTCTGAAGTTTATATGGTAATTTCCTCTGAATCTCTTAAGCATTTGGTTTAATAATGGCGGTAGCAACGTGACATACGGCTATACGTCCGCCTCCTTCTCTGGGAGGATGCCTGCGGTGGAAATTGCCGACTCTATCGTACAAGCTGGAAGAGAGACCCTCGAAAAGGTATGTCGACCCCGAAGAAGCCCAAATTGGAAGGTTAACATAGACGAATCAGGCGATTCATCTCATCGACTCTACCGCGGAATGGGGTGCCAAAGTCGTATACGGAGACACGGATTCGTTGTTCGTCTATCTACCGGGAAAAACGAAACAACAGGCGTTTGTGATCGGCAACAAGATCTCAGAGGCTGTGACAGCGTCCAATCCTGCGCCCATCAAGCTCAAGTTTGAGAAGGTGTATCTGCCCTCGGTGCTCGTGGCCAAGAAACGATACGTTGGGTTTAAATATGAGGACCCGGACGAGCAAGTTCCCGTGTTCGATGCGAAGGGGATCGAAACTGTTCGGAGGGACGGGATACCTGCGGGTCAAAAGATGATGGAGACGACTCTCAAGTTTGCGCTCTGATCTCTTCGCCGGGTGTCTATGATTGACTTACGTTGGGAAATATAGGATGCTATTTCGGAGTCAGGACCTCAGTGAGATCAAAGACTATTGTTGGAGGAGTTGGACAAAGGTGCTGGAGGGTCGTGTGTCCATTCAAGATTTTATTTTTGCAAGAGAAGTCAGGATGGGGACATACAGGTGAGGCTGCCGTGACACCCCCGTACTGTAGTCTTCTATTCTCTTGCGTTTGTTGACGCATCCCATCCTCCCGCATATAGCGATAAAGTTGCCCCGCAGCCTGGTGCAGCCATCGCCGCCGAGCGACTGGCCGAGGATCCAAATGATGAGACGCAATATGGAGAACGAGTTCGATATGTAATCACTCGTGCGCGTCCTGGTGATCGACTGAGTGATCGTTCAGTCCCTCCTGAAGTCCTCCTCTTCGACGAGACGTACGTCCACTTTGCCCGCTTCTTGTTGTTGTCAGGAATCAAACGATTGATTCAATACTTCTAATACTCTCTCTCCGCACAGTGGAAGGCAATTGGACGCTTATTATTATGTCACCCGGCGGTTGATCCCCCCATTAGCGAGGATATTCGATTTAGTGGGTGCAGACGTTCGAGCGTGGTTCGACGAGGTGCGTTACCCCAAAGATCTATCGTCTTTTGCTTCTTCTTACTCTCTTATTTTCCTTGTTCCTTCGACTTCTCCCCCGAATTTTATCCCTACTGCGGATGTCCTGATCATATAGATGCCGAAACCTCAAAAGATTGAGGGACAAGGAACGGTCGGGGGTGTGCAGGCGGTAGAGACTCCTCCACGTCCGACTGGGAGATTCCAACCAACGTCTCGAAATCAAAAGATTGATCAACACTTTGCGAGCAACCTATGTTTAGTGTGCGAGAATGTCACATCAGAGAGTGAGCCTACTCTCCCCCTCCCTCTCCTCCCTTTCTCCTAACCATTCTTCTTACTATTGCGAAACCCTCTATTGTTCCAGTATTGTGCGCCGACTGTCGAGAATCATCACCCGAATCGACCATCTTCGCATTGCAGACACGGACGCGACGGGCCGAACGACACCTACAGGACTGCCAGGCCGTCTGTGCGTCGTGTTCGGGGTGTCCGGCACTGGAAGAGATCCGATGCGAGTCGCTCGAGTGCGAGTGGTTGTATGAGCGGGTCAAGGCGAAGAAGGAAGTTCACAAGGCGTGGCGAGAGGTTCCGGCTGCTATCGAGGGGCTGTTGTTGGCGCGGCAGTCGTAGGTCGGAGGCGTCGATATTTCCAGAGGATGGGATGAGGGGGATTTTTTTACTGTGTTCCGCCTGAGGGTCGATCGCTTTGACCGTCTTGGGAGATAAATGAACGACTTCCGACTCCTATTCCAATTTGAAACGAACGAGTGGGACTACATGTGAGCTACATTTCATCATCACCCCGAACCCCTTTTGCATTCAAAGAGGATCAGCATGAGTAAAAATAAGACTAAACAAGGAAAGAGAGAGCGAGGCGCATTGTGAGCGTTGTAGGTTTTAACGGGTGGAAAATGGATATCTACGATAGATTATGCCAAAAAAAAAGGGTCCATTCATGATCGTCGAGAGAGCGACGGTAATTAAAAAAACCTCCTCTCCAAAAAAGAAGGAAAACCATCTTCCGCGATAAGAGTTTTTGTCTTCCGATATGTACGGTTATGTGTGCGTATGTGTACGTGGTCATCTTAGCGTTGCCAAGATTGAGTGTTTGGATGACCATAAGGCACTTGATACGGGTATCCTTGTGGATACTGTGCCATCGGAGGAGGACCCGCTGGCGGGGCACTCCATCCTCCTCCTTGTTGTTGCGGGGGAACCATCGGTGGTGGGGGAGTCTGATACGGAGTAGCAACCACCACAATCGGGTAAGCGGGTTGTTGTTGTTGATTGACCTGATAACCCCCTCCATAACCGACGCTACCACCATAGGCTTCGGCGCCTTTCGCATTGCTCGCGTTGCTCACGGCCGAATAGTCTGAAAAGTGTGCGCTGGCGGGTGCACTCGCGTATTTCATGGTGAGGATGAGACCCATAAAGGCCATAAAGTGAACGGTTCCCTCGATGATGACGAGTGCGAGCGCGAACGAGGCGGCGTCGTAGAACAGTTGAGTGGAGCTGTAGATTTCGGCGACGAGCATCTCCAGAGCGTAGAGGATGAGAAAAGGGACGCTGACGGAGAGCAAGAGGGTGACGACCTGTGAGGCAGAGGGAGGTTAGCGAAATAATGTAAGGAAGAGGAAGAGTAAGAGGAAAAGAGGTCAGATTACAACGCACCTTGTCTGCAATCTTTGCGCGCTTTTGAGCAACCTTTAGGCAAATCAAAGTGACGACGACGTTGATGAGGAAGAGGATGAAAAATGCTTCGACCGCTCTATTGAGTCCTGTCAACGTATTGCGGTAATTCAACTGTTCTGTCGTCGTGAGCTCGCGATCGAAGTTCATGTTGTTCACATGGGTGGCCAGTGCCGAATACGCCACGCTGAGGGCGAGGACGACAATGACAAAGGACCAATCGAGAATCTTCTTCCACGTGGATGAGACAAACGAATTGTTCCTCGACGCGGATCCTGTGACGACGGAGGAGGAAATGAGACCACGGAGGTGGCCGATCCACAAGAAGATGAGGGGTAAGAAGCTGAGGATAACGTCGTAGAGAAAGCCGGTCACGGTGGAGAGGTTGAGCGAAGTTCGAAGGTTAGAGGTGCTGGGGAGGGAGCTATACGACGTTCGAAGGCGGATGCCGGCGAAGAGATAGAACAAGGAGGTAACGAGAGCGACGAGGGCGGCGAGAACGTAGGGTGCCTTTGAGGATCTCGCGCTCTTGCTGATGAGTTTGAGTCGTGTGAGGATCATGAGGGATTCGGAGAGGAGGAGGATGAACCAGATGACCTGAAAAGCGAAGATGGCCTTCACCAGTGGGGGTGCATTCCAGCTCTGTCATATGAGCATTAGAGAGAAAGAGGAAAAAGAATGTATAGTCTTGTTTTTTGGTACTTACGTCTCTGATTCCACTACTACTCCCGGAGCTTCCGCCGCCTCCTCGACCTCCTTTGGTGAGGATATCATCCGATGGGACTGAAAGCAACTCTGTGATATCAAACATGTCGATAATTAAGTAGTAATAGCGACCAAGTATATGACGCTAAAAGAGAGGGAGGGGAGGGGGATGGAGAGAAGAAAAAAGGGGGAAATTCCGGGTGTAGCAGTGGTCTCTCTCTCTCTGTCTTTATATATTTTCCACGGGTATTTGATGTTGTTTGTAGTTGCTTTGGTAATGAAGATGGGAAGATGGGAGCCGTAATTCTCGTATGGGCTATGAGGACTTCTTCGCCGAGCGTCTCTATCCCGAATCCCCGCGTCCTTTCACAGCGTCGTTTTTTCCCGCGGCGTCCGCCCTTTCTCTCACAATAGTCCAGTCAACGCAACAAAACATGTTCATGTCCCTTCCGCTTGCGGCTTTTCCTTCTTTCTCTCGGTTGCAGGCCACTATTTCTGTTTGTGTGTTTCATTCGTCGACGAAATCAGAGTCAACCTGTTGTCCCCCACCCGACGCCCCCGTTCTCCGCACCGGCGGACTCGCAACGCATTCAGATGTTCATCCAGCCGAATAGAGAACATGCAACTCTGGGTGATGACTCTTCCTCCAACGAGATTGCGTGGAGTGTAAAGGAAACAAGTAGTTCAATGGTCTACAAAAACACACACACTATATATACACACACAAAATGTCCAATGTCCAATGTCCTTCATGCGACAGGAGCTTCGAACCAAGAGAAACTTTGGGAAGGGAGAAGGAAGAGAGGTGGATATTTTTGGTTTCAGGGGTCGTCTACAAGTCCGCATCTCAATATTTCAAAGGTTGACCCGTAGAAGGTGGATCATAAGGGACTTGATCTGGGTATCCCTGCACCCTCGTCCTTGGATCTGGTCCCTCATATTGTGGCGGTGGCGGCATCGACGAGGAGGAGAAAGAGGAGGAAGCTTGTGGATGCGCCTCTTCCGCATCCTCCTCCAATGCATCATATTCTCCACGAGGGCGAGAGGAATCGTTGTCGCCGATGACATTCATCGTACTTATGACACCCACCAGGATCATGAACCGACTGAACCCTTCGAGGACGATGAGAGCCAACGAGAACCCGAGCGCATCGTAGTCGTCTTGGGTGGCCATGAAGATTTCCGCAATGGGCGTTTCGAGTGCCTCGAGGAGGACAAAAGGGAGGCTGATCAGCAATAGACGGTTGACGACCTACAAATGCGATCATCATCAGTCAGCAAACCGCAAAACGAAACTGAAGAGGGAGAAGAAGGTGGTGGTGGTGGTGTTGAAACTCTCACCGGATCGGCGACTTTTGCGTGTTTCTGAGACATTTTGAGGGCGATGAGACTGACGAGGACGTTAATGGCGAGCAGGACAACGAGAGCGATAACCACCCGATTGACACTCTTCAAAATCCCCCTCGCATGTTGTTCCTCCGGTTGGGAGAGCTTACCACCGTAGGCTGCACCATTGACCCAGGTGGTGTAGGCTGCATGGCCGTCGCTGACAATAAAGAGGATAGTGACAAAGGCGTTGTCGAAGAATTGTTTCCGCATCGAAGCTACGAATGAGTCCTTCTTTTTCGTTGCATTTTTCTCCTCTGTTGTTGTTGCTGTTGAAGATGAAGAGCCTGAGGCAGCAGCAGCTGTGGCGGCGGTGGGCAGGATGCCACGGAGATGACAGAGCCAGAGGAGGACGAGGGGTCGGAAGCTAATGTCAATGTTGAAAAAGTATCGGATCACCGATTCGAGCTGGAGGATACGTAGTTGTCGTCGTCGGATGGTCTCCTCGTCTGTCGAGCTTGCACCCGACGTTCCGGTTCCGGCTCCGGTTCCAGTTTGGCTTGGGGTTTGTGAAGTGGTCGTCGATGTTAGACGGGTGTGCGCAGCAGAGAGGACATAGAGGAGGGAGAGTGAGCCGGCTACAAAGGCGGCGAGGAGATACGGCGCCTTTGATACTCTCTTTCGCATCCTCGACGGCCTCCTCGCAGGATTGGTACTACTATTGCTACTCTTGACGACTCTGAGACGAACGAGGATAAAGACGAATTGGAAGAAGAAGAGGATGAACCAGAGGACTTCAAATGCGAAGATGACTTTGACGAGTAAGGGCACTGTATCCCATGTATAGCCCTATACGATTCAAAACGAGTACAACAATTTAGGAAAGTGAGATGCTTGTAGACATGGGGAGAGAGAGAGGTAGCGTGTATTGTGGCTGTACTCACCGTCGAGGTTGTGCTGGTCGTCGAGGCGCTCTCTCCATCGCTTCCCTTGAAGAAGTTACCGGCGATAGAAGCTACGCGAGCCACCCGATGGACTGCGTTTCGAGAGATACGACCAAAGGTAAAGCCCATGATGAAGAAAGGAGGGAGAGGGGGGAGGCAGCCAGTAAGGGGGATACGGATGGCAATCGGAGGCAAGACCCCGATTGAGCGTCGTGGGGGGCTTATGTACCCGTAACTGCAAGTAAATGGGATATGATATTGAATAGAATAGGCTTCAGTATCAACCAACACACAAGTCACAAACTCAACGACATGGTCATCGCCCATTGCCAGTCATTGCACCCATTCACAACCAATCACATCATTTGCTTGGCAGGATGTGGAATGCGCATGAATGGGCAAACTGTGTACAATGCTGGCAAGCAGCTCTGCACTGCCAGTACCACTACCCAACCGACGCCCTAAAGCCACAACCAACAACTCATGTTCTTTGGATCGAAAGAGAGCGGAAATACTATTTTTTTTCACTCTGAGTTACAGCTTTATCATTCATCCCGACCCCATAAAGCCCAAACAGCGAATTCCCAACAAGTCGGGGTCAGCAATGAGAGTAGTCGTATGCATGCAATGCATGCATAGTAAAGACATGTGGTCAAGTCCGTTTGGTGTATGTATAAAACGCAAAATTGTCCAAAAAAGGTCCTTGCAAGAAAGAAGGGAGGAGGGAGTGTAAATGAAGAATCAATCAGTTTGTCCGTCCTTAACGTAAAAGTTCAACTTCTTCATTGTTTCCAGGGAGCACCGGCTGGAGGTTGTCCATAGGGCGCTTGATACGGGTAGCCCTGCGGAGGCTGTTGATACATTGAAGGAGTTGGCGTCCACCCCTCATACTTCGGCGTCGGCGTTGGAGCCGGATAGGATGCCTGTTGCTGATGATACAACAACGGTTGCTGCCCACCCGTGCTCACTGCCGAATACTCTCCATAATGCGCAGCCTGTGGTGCACTACTGAGTTTCATGGTGAAAAGGATACCGATGAAGATCATGGTTCGGCAGGTCCCCTCGACAATGACCAAGATCAAGGAGAACAATGTGGTGTCGTAGTTTGTCTGTGTGGACATCCAAATTTCGGCAGCGGGTCCTTCGATGGCGTCGATGATGACGAAGGGAAGACTGATCAAGAGCAGGCGAGTGATGACCTAGACAGAGGGAGAGAGAGTGTGTGTGTCAATCAGCAGACAAGAAACAAGGAAATCAAGGAAAGGAAAGAGAGGAACGCGATACACACCTTGTCGGCAATCTTGGCACGCTTCTGAGCCACCTTGAGCGCAATCAAGCTGACAATAATATTGATCGCAAACAGGACAATGAGCGCGATCAACACACGACTCATGATCTTGAGCGTATTGTAATAGTTTTGTCTCTGTGTCGCTGTCGACACATTTCCATGGTAGATCGCATTGCTCACATAAGTCGAAAATCCGGTGTAGATAACCCCGGCGACGAGAGTGATGACGACGAAGAGCCAATCGACAAACTTCTTCCATGTAGAAGAGATGAAGGAATTCTTGTGCTTGGTCATCGCACTTGCAGCGGACAAGAGACCACGAAGGTGACAGAGCCAGAGGATGACAATCGGTCGGAAACTGATGTCGACAGTAAAGAGGAACGTGATAGCCGATCCGATATTAAGGATGGCTTGAGGATCGATTGTGTTTGTCGTACCCGATGTCCATCGGGACTGAATTGCACCGAGCAAGTAAAGGATAGAGACGGAGAGGGAGACGAAGGCGGCGAGGATGTAGGGAGCCTTGGAAGACCGGGCGCTCTTTTCGACGAGTTTGAGGCGGAGGAGGATATGAAGAGTGACGATAAGGAGGATGATGAACCAGATGATCTCAAAGGCGAAGATGGTCTTGACGAGTGGGGGCGCGTTCCAGTT
>WSTO01000478.1:0-10498 GCA_019627685.1 Serendipita sp. 399 | reverse complement strand
CGGGCGTCGAGGAGGATAAGGTGCGTACGCATTAGGATGGTGCTGAGCAGGAGGGGCATGATGGTGGTGATGAGGATGGGCATGATACGCGTTGTTATTGCCACCGCTGCTAGTGCTCGAAGTATACCCGTTGAGGGTGGAGGCCGTCGTCGGGGTCGGATACGAAGGCGTGGAGACACGGTGAAGGTCCGCTGGAGGATTGATATGCAGCTGGGGCCGCCTGTGATGAGACTGAGAATGATGATCGAGAGCAGGGAGAGGATAGTGATGGGGAGGAGCTTGTTGGTGATGATGATGCGATGAAAGTTGATGAGCTGCATAGGGGCTACCATGATGAGGATGCAGAGGCATTTGAGAAGGCTGAGGGGCCCATTGGGGAGAACGATTGATGGACGAAGTGTCGGAAGTCTCTGGAGAGAGGGGACGGGAGAGGTCGTGAATAGGAGGAAGGACAATTGCAGACGAAGTGGAGACAGCTGCCATCTTGTTGTTAGTGTTGTTGGTGTTGGCGTTGGCGTGGTTGATAGTCGGACTTGGGATGTTTGCACCGGGGGTCGAATTAATGGTTGTGGACGTATTGTTATCGATGTTGGTCTTGTCGAGAATAGAATCAGAGGATGTTTGGGTGTCTGCGCTCATACGACGAAAGGCGGGATAGCTTGGGGGAAATGTATCTGGGTAAGGCTCCGAGTGCTGAATGAACATATCCTTGCCAGCAGCGGTCACGACGATCCCGGAGTCCTCTGAAGGAATTCGGTCAAAGTAAGGTTCGTGACTGTTGAAGACGAAGAGGAAGAAACAAGAAACGGAGGGAAAAGAGAGCGGAAGCGGGGGGGAAGGGAGTGGGAGGGAGCAAGCGAGAAAGCCCGGAGGAATAGGGGGTTTTGAGCAAGAGGGTTGCATTCAAGGGAGGGAACGCAAACAATTGTTAGGCGAAGAGCGAAAAGGTAAAGTTAGCACAGAGTTTAGAAAAACCGAGGGAAAGGAGGAGACGTTGAAGTGTACGCACAGTGCAATCTACGGGATGGGTGGAGGAAGCGGGGTTAGCATTTAGCGTTGGACAAGACGGACTGAGAGGAATGCATACCGAGTTGAAGAGGGTGCTCGTATATTCCTGAGCAATCATAGGAACCTATGAGATGTCGATTTGGGAGGACTGGTACGGAACCAACTGGGTGGGTGAAGAGAAAGAGTGGGGGTGTGTTGCTTGCTTGCTTCACGAAAAACGAGCAGAGTTACCAAGTGGATGCGGAGGAGACACACTCTATCTAACACTCTTACACGTTTACCTCTCTCTTCGTTGAGTAGGGGGTTGGAAACGACGAGTGAGCGAGTGAGCGAGCGAGAGGCAGAGGGAGGCTGATGAACTGGTTGTTCAGTCGCTGTCCTAAGTACCATTCGAGAAACAGAATTAATATTTGATTTATTATTTGTGATGATGATAGTTATGGTGGAAAAATAATAAAAATAATCACAACAATAAAAATATAAAAATTATATTGTAGAGAGAAAACACGAAAGTCTATCTATCCTGATTAGGTTACATTCAGTTTCGTCTGTTGGAATCGAATCGAATCGAATTTCAACTCGGTCGAGTGCCCCCTTTTGTGCCTGTTTCACACACACGCCCATTGCATTCCATTCGCATCCCATCTCCTGCAGCATTCAGTCCACACGCCGCCCGTGCGCGCGCATCTTTCCGTTGTGTTCTTTTTTCACCTCCCTTTGCTCCTCCTCGGGTCCGTCTGTCATGAGTTCCTCCCTCCCTCTTCCTTTGTTCCCCAATATGGCCGCCACTCCCGCTCTCTTCAAACTTCCTTTTGAGGCAATTTCCTCCTATTGCGCACGGGTGCCTGCCTGTCCGCAATTCCTATTTCCATTCGGCGAGTAAATGCTATAGACGCTCGGAACGGAAGCAAGCAAGGGATCAAAGGAAGGAAGAAGGGAAGGGACTGCCAGACGGACAATCAATACATGCTGTCTGTCCACATCATCACTAGTAGTAGGGCTCAAGGCGTAGATCGAATGGAATACACACATAGACATATCGAATACAATCAATCGACATAAGTCCCCCCTACCATCAGACCTTTCAATCTCCGACTCTCCTTTACCCCTATTCGCCCCCTCTTCTTCCTCGCCATCAACGTAACCACTCGTGGCTTCCCCCGACGGTTCCGGTCTTGGTCGATATCCTCTACGTACTCGGTACCGCTTTTCCCATTCAATTTCCCACCGAACCACATCATATTCGCCGCAGCCAATCCCATCCATCCCACGCCTCCTCGGGTTCCAAAAAATCGACGACAGCGACAACAACGAGGTCGATGTGATGAAAACGACGACCAAAGAAACTGGTCCAGACGCACAGTGCGAGCGAGCGCCAGTACGGATACGAAACCTAGTAACTCCTCCTTTGATCCTTGAGCACTGCCCATCTAGATCGTCCCTTTGACCTTGTTCGGATCTGGCTGTTGGACCTTCGCCAGCAACTCTCGAGCCTTCATCCGTTCTCCCTCGCTCACTCGCAGCCCATCAATCATCTTCAATCGCTCGCATCCTTCCATCAACATCCCCCGGTATACCAGCCGCCCCGCATACAACTCGTCGGGGAGTCCCCGTCGAAACTTCGCGTCCAACCCTGCCCACTCGTCCTTCTCCTCATCGGCATCGGCTTTCCCCTTTTGACTTTCTCCTGCCAGCAGAGGCACATACCACGATACAGTGCAAGGGTTCATCCTACCCAACATTCCCGAAATGGACAACAAAGTAGGAACATGATCAGTTTTCCCTCCTATTTCATTTGCCTTTCTCTCGATCCCTACTCACCGGAAATCTACCATCTCCAACTCTCCCATCCCACGCACCGCGCGCACAATTCCCCTCGCTCCTCGTAGACGCGAACCAATCATCGACACTTTCCTCAATCGACGAAGTTGCTCCAATCCATCCAACTCGCTCACAAAGTTGTAGTTCAGATTCAACACTCGCACATTTGGAATCACCCGTCCGACGTCCTTTGGAATCTTCGTCAACTTGCAGTCCGCCAGCTCCAGGTAGACCAAGTTATAGCATGGCTCATCCAAAAACCATCCACTCATCGCGTTCCCTATGATAATCAAACGGGGATATCTTCGTTAGCGCTCTGCCGGAAGGGTATTCAGCCACCCGACGCCCCGGCCGTCCTTCCTCCTTCCCCTTTTTTGGGTTATGAGGTGTAGCAACGGCGTTCCTTCTTCTCGAACTTCTTCCCGACGTACCTGAGAGATACAGCCTGCGCACATCCCGAACATCCTTCGCTGAGACGACCCTGATGAACACACCACGGCATCAGTTCGATGAATGACCTCAGTGGTGCGTCCGCACATGATGTGCAGCATTACTCACAGTCCATGACCCCCTTGATATCGCAAACTCAGCGTCTCCAAACGTTTGAGCTTCTCGGTATGGACCAGACCACGTAACCGATTTCGATCCGCATGTAGTATTCTCACGTTCACCAGCTGCCGAACATCAAGCGCTCCCTCCAGTCGATTGTCGCTTAATCGAAGGCATCGAAGCCCGTGCATTGTCCCACCAATATCCAGTTGTGCAATCTCGTTCTCATCTGGAGCATCCTATCAGCTTACTTGCCTGTTTGGCACAGCTGACATACCTAGATTCACAAAGTTGACCTTGGACAGAGTGTGTAAACTCTTGACGGTCTCCAATACATTCTTGCTCAGATCTAAATACTCCAGACCGTGCCTGGAGATGTCAGCGGCAGAAAGGAAATAAGTGTCGAGATGAAGACATTGGCATGGATCTGTGGACCATACCATGTAGTCTCTGACAAGTCGATGTGCCTGAGTCGATTGCCGATTAGGCTTAACTTGCGGAGCCTTGTCAACTTGATGAGCCCATTCAAATTGACGATCTCATTGTGGTCCGCCTTGAGTTCCCGCAAACGATTCAAACACTCGAGTTCTGTGGGACAGTTTGAGCAGGGTTAACCTAATCGGCAATGAATGCGTTGCACGCACGAAGAAGCGAATCAACGCGATTCCAGCTGATGTCCAGATACTCCAGTTGCCCAAGATGAGCATACGATGTAAGACTCGTCAGCCTAAAGCACGTCTTGTGTCATCATTGTCGCCTAGTGCAAAGAAACATGCTTGCTCACTGGTTTGAGATAGCGGACAGAAATCGAATACCGCTGGGTATTCCACTCAGCCATCCTAGCTTGTTGCTGTCACTGGGCAAAGTTGTTAGTAAGTGATAAGCCAAAAGGACTCGACTGGGCCATACACGATGAGCTCCTCTATCTTTGGTAAGAACTCTTTGAGGCGAGCCAGGCTATCCAGAGCCTTGCCAGACAGGTCGATACTGGTCAGCTCCTCCCAGTGAGGTTCAAATGGCTGAACATCGGTAATGCACTGGAGCAAGCGGTCATGAGCCACTTCGAATGAGCACTCCGTCAGGAAGGTAGTATCTTTCGCTCGCCCATCGCTCTTCGCGTTTGCTGGGTCACTAGCCGCCACCGCGAGCTCCTTGGAGACTAAGGAGCTAAGAAGCGAGTCCCCGTTGTCAACGCGTCGTTGTACTGAAGTTCCACAAGGCGTCGGATCCTCGTCCTCAGCTGTTGATATCTCAGCCATAATCCCATTTGTGTGGTATATGACCTACTGCACCCATATAATTCATCCAACATATCAGTAATCCTCTTCGTTCTGAAGGAAGGCCTAAGAGAGCCCTCTCGCTGGAGCAAGGAGACGAAACCACTCCCTCCAGTGTCGTCTTCGGATTCATCTGGATGAAGACCTCTGATTTTACCAGCAAATAGTCCGTCTGAGAAGGAAACGCAGCGTTGTTTCGCGTCAGAGTAAACTCCTCTGGTATTCAAAGGTGTTGAAGCGCCTGCTCCCTTTAATGCGGATCGGATTGGTGTAGGAGCCAACCTAGACATGGAATGCATCGATAATGGCGTCCCGAGCACGGCGGGAATGGCCTCTGGTTTCGAATCAAGATGTATTTGAGGAGCATTTTGGGTCCCCTGATCAGACCGCGGAATGGGATGTTGTGCATCCGTTTTCACCATAGGAACCTCCTCCAGATTCTGCTCCTCCAACGGCGATACGGGCGGCCCAGACTCTACGCTTTCCTTGACACTCTCAACGTCTCGAAATGGATCATCACTCTCCTCCCCCATACGCTTTACCCATTTCATCGCCACTCTATCAAGCCGCATACGCCCGACCTGCTCTGGTAAATGACAGAGGTCATCTGGTCCGATATGTGTGATAGTGGTTGCTGAAGAAGGGAATCTAGCTTGAGCCCTATCGAGCAGGAGCATAGGAGGTTGAAATGGGTTCTTGGGCATATCGTATAGGCCCTCATCAACTCCCCTGGATATCAGGGCGACCTCACGCAACTTTAGAGCAAGCTCATCCGTCGTTAGCGATCGAGATGACTCGACGGCATTGATGGTGCTACTTGCGGTTGATCTGAGTGCAAGCGGGGAGTTGCGACAGTTGTATTTATTCTCTCGAACTGCCTCGATCCACGAGCCCGCACGGCGCGTGAGCGGTCGGATAGCGTTCGTGATATTACGAGGGAGCCTGGTCTTTGGTTTGGTATCTTCATTTTCCATGGAAATCTTGATACGTTTGGCTGGCCGGTGTATATGGTATTCGCTACAGTCTCCATGCGCGTATTGATGTGGTGTAGTCGACTTGGAAGATGATTCTACAGGGATAGCATCAACCACTGCTGAGAGATGATCCCTTGTATACGCGTCGTATTCAAATTGAAATAACCGCAGCTTGCTCTGCTGAATGACTTGCCCAGTTGAAGGAGTTAAAGGGACAGGCTGGTTGAATGTAAAAGGGAAACTGCTTTTGTTGTCGTCTTTGTCAAATTCAAACTGATCTCGATACCCAGTGACCACGGGTTGTGGGACCATGAGATCGTCATCGGGATTGACCACGGGTCCCGGGGTTCGAAACATGGTTTCGAGCTTCAAGGGACTAAATATATCCTTGTCTAAGACACCAGCTCGTCGCGCTAATGGTAATTCGTTCCTGTTCACAGCAGCGGCTGTGTGTACGATTACCGTTCCGGCTATGATAGCAGGGGATAACGAAGGTTTTGAGACTAAATCCTGCGATGACTGTAGTTTATGGGGCGATACACCGTGGATAAAGCCGTGTTCTAACGAGGAAAGACAACTCAGCCATTCGGCATGTTGAAATCAGATGTTGATCATTTGGTAACGCACCAGACGCGTCAGCATCTCCTTCTTCTATCCATTCTTCGGCTAGTTCATCTGTTTGCCAACCTGGTGGCATCGTCACGGGATCGGAGTTCAGAGCGTGTTGCGAACCCCCAGAGTGGTCAAGGTTCAAGCCGAATCTTCTTGACATCCATTGGTGCATCCAAGAATGAAATTCTTTTTGTTCGCAATTATCTGTGATAAAGACGGTAATATTATGAATGGTAATCGAGTTGATGTCTTTATGACGAGGCCGGCTCAGGTCGTCTGCTGAGACATCGATTCTAATTCTTCGAAGACCACCTCATCCAGCAGGAGTAACATAGGGTATAATCTTATCGTGAGCACAGACGCCTTTGTTCGGCTCTTCATGCCCTCCAACGAATCTCTTGACTTCATGCAAGGAAGGCTTTTTTTCACGTGTAGATAAGTAATTAGCCACAGTTGAGGCATAGAAATCAGCTGGTTGTTGTCATTCGTGAGCGCGATAATTATCTAATAACGCCTTGTAACATCAACTCCTTAATTTCCTCATCGATGTAACCGATATCCTCCAGTACTTCCCTGGTGTGTTGACCTAGATACGGAGGTGGTAGCCTGATTCTCATCCTACCACCATTGTAGGTCACCGCCGGACCAACTAGTTTGATTTTGCCGGCACGGGGATGATCCACTTCCACGACTAGATTTCTTGCAACCACCTGGGGGTGTTCAAACGTGCCCTTGATATCGTTGATGGGTCCAAAAGGTATACTGCAGAACCATGTTAATTATCTGGTACCAAGGGAACCACTACTCATACCCTTTGCCTGAAAGTCGTGAGGTCCAGTGAGCAGAAGGCTTTGCTTGCATGGTGCTCTCGATTATTGCCACCAATTCCTCCCGATTCTTGACCCGGGCTCCATTGGTAGAGAATTTATCTGAACTTCCCAAATCTTGCTTTCCGAGAATATCACAAAAGATCTTGAACTGATTATCATTTCCAACCCCGATCATCAGGTCGCCATCCTCGCATGGAAATACCTGGTAACAACCGTTATGGAACTTGATTCGGCCCGACTGGTCTGAAACAAACCTGATAGGGTACGATACTGGGATGACCAGTCCCATGTCGTGAAGCGGAGACACCAGCTATTAGATAGTTTGATGCGATGTTGGCAAGACCAGCGATCTGTGTAGCATCAGAAAGGATCCCTGGCAGAATTAGATCTACCTTGCCTGGCTCTCTAGGAGGTTGCAGTCAATCCATACTCCTCTTCCAGTTTGTTGCCTCGATAACAGCGCCGCAAGAATCGCACCGTGGGCATAGAGCCCTGTAGCTACATCCGTTGCGGCAACTCCGACCTTCGCAGGAGGACCATGAGGGTCACCAGTACTTTGGAAAACACCCTAGAGGTCAGCGTAGTAGGTGACCAAAGGCGCGTTCTTACATGTGCATTAGCCCGGCTTCAGCCTCGATTACGACATCGTACCCAGCATAAGTAGCATATGGACCCGTCTGGCCGTAACCTGAGTGTCTCATGAGTTCCTGATATATAGCATAGTACGTAAATGTACCGAACCGCTGATGGAAGTGTAGATGAGACCAGGATTAATATCGCGGCAAGTATCATAGTCGAGTCCAAGCTTTCCAAGTTTTCCTGCAAAAAATCCAGCCGCATGTTAAGATTTGTTATCCCTTTATGCGCACCTGGAATATAGTTCTCGATCAAGACGTCCGACCCCAATATGAGTCTATGGATGATCTCCAGACCTTGAGATGTTTTGAAATTGACACTGATTGATCGCTTATTACGGTTGACACAAAGAAAATACGCCGACTCGGGAGGCTGATCCGGTAAAGGGGTGTCGTCGCCCTCTGGAAGCCTGGCAGACGGTGGGTGCCAGCTGCGAGTATCGTCACCGGTCAAGGACTCAACCTTCACCACATCTGCTCTAAAATCACTATAAAGAACAGTAGAAAGCTCACGGGTTCCCGGCAGTCGTACCCAAGGTCTGCCAGGAGCATCGAACACAGTGGGGCCGCGAGGACGCGGGAAAGATCAAGTATTTTGATCCCTTTCAATGGTGGAGGCATCCCCTCGAAGTGTGACGAGGTTGCAAATCTTTTGAAATTCGATACACGTCGCAGATTCAGGAGACGAGAGGTGAACATTGTTCGAGGTAGGGTTTAAGTAACAACAAGGGAACAATCATTTGTCGGCTGGCACCCTTCCATCGACTCTCCTAGAAGGTCATGCTAAATTGAATGAGGGATCAGAAACAGAAAATAGTATAGTTGCGGTCGTCAAGACCTACCTCGACATGTCGGCCCGAATTCTATTATAATCCAATAACCCTTCGACACGCCCATAGGCGGCAAGTGCAAACTATCTCATTTTCAGTCCACTCAGTATAATATTCGAGAGGAAACACAAACATCTTTGTCCCAGAGATATTTCTGAGCAACACGCTTGATCTCCTCGACAGTGACGGCTTCAATCGCATTCTCGATTTGTTTGGGAGTAAAACGACGACCCGATGTGACCACTTGACGTCCAATGTCTTCCGCGATTGCAGAGGTGCCATCCAGGCTTAGCAGCAGAGTCGCCTTCAGCTGGCTTTTGGCTCGTTCCACCTCCGACTCCTTTGGAGAAATGGACATCCTTGTCCACTCTCTAAGTGTGAAATGCACCATGTCATCCAAGTTGACAAGATTCTCGGAGACAAGATAGATACCCCAGAGACCTGTATCAGAATACGACGTGGAAAACGACATGAACGAATTTGCGAGGTTGTTCGAGGATATTATATGACTCAAGCGGGACGAGAGCAAAGGAGATGCACCAAGAGAGCGGTCCCAGTTTCCAAAAATTGATTGCATGACGAGCATTGGGAAGTAGTCCGGGGATGACCAGCTTACACCCTCAACAGCGATGGCCACGTTGCAAGTGGACATCGTATCATCGCGGATACGAACTTCGGAACCCACAAAATCAGTTTTCGTGTGCGCTAGTCTGCCGAGTGGGGCTGGGTTGGCTGATTGTGGAAGAGATGAGAATTGCTTCTCAGCGAGCTTGACGAGTTCCTGGTGGTCAACACCACCAGAACCAACAAGAACCATTCGATCTGGTGTGTAGTTTGTTTTGATATACGATTCTAGGTGTTCGCGCTTGATAGACAATATATTCTGGCGTGGGCCTAAAATGGTACGTCCGAGTGGTTGACCTATGTGCATGAAAGCTGAGCTATCTATTCGGACATGGGCAGTGATGAATCCTACCTTGGAATGCAACAGCATGAAGATGGTCGAAAACGACTTCTTCATGTTGTTTGTCGACTTCGACTTGTTCCCTCAAAATGACGTCGCGCTCGCGCTCAATCTTGGAAGGCTCGAGTTTGGAATTTTGTAATATATCCGAGATGATGTCGACTGCCTGTGGAACATCTTGTCGGAATGCTTTTGCATAGTAGACTGTTTGTTCTCGAGACGTGTATGCATTGAGATGTGCTCCCAGATTCTCTACTTCTAGTTCCAATGCTTGTTGGGTTCTTTTTTGCGTCCCTTTGAAGGCCATATGTTCAAGAAAGTGTGCCGTTCCATTCGTTGCATCCGTCTCTGCCCGTGAGCCTGCGTCAATCCAAATCCCAACCGTCGCAGTTTGTGCGTGTGGATGTGATTCCGTAGCTACAGTGAGGCCATTCGACAAAGTCGAAATCTCGGTGTAAGGTACAGCAGCATGAGTCGCTAGAGCACGCTTCGAAAGAAGGATCTAGCTGCATTGTTAGCTATCAGTCGACGAGAGCTTTCTTGTACAAACGGTTCTAGGCAGCCCTAGCACTTTTCGACGAAGTGGCCGTATTGCTCGCATTGGGATTCGTCCAAGTTTGGGATAAAGCAAGACCGGAAGTCCGTCGCTTAAGCCAACGCAGCCTTAATTTAATCCACAAATCCAAAGTGTTGGATTATCAAGATTGTGGGAGAGTAATTATTGCATTCAGTATGAAATTCATCCAGCCTGCTCCTCCATCTGTTTAACTCGGTCAGGCAGCATGTGACAGAAATTCAAAATTTACTGTGGCTGGGACTTGAACCCAGGACCTTCCCATCTCTAGTAGGGATGCTCTGTCATTGAGCTACCTCAGTGAGCAGTGTGAATTCCTAAATTCCAACAGCATGCATGAAATTATGTAGTAGCAACATCAGCAAAACACTACCCACATCAGGGGTTTAGCATATTCTATATAGGCCTATATAGACTTCCTAGA
>WSTO01000477.1:0-12483 GCA_019627685.1 Serendipita sp. 399 | reverse complement strand
TACCTTGAATCTGGTTGGAATGGAAAGGATGTCGTATGCTCTCCTCATCAGACACTTGCCGCAATTGCCTGGGTGAGCCTGAACTGCAACTTGCCTCCAACTTCGTCACTGATTTCCTTTTTCTCGAACAAGTCAAACACCAAGATGCGAGGGATTCTACAAAAACCGAGTTTTATTTAGTAAAAATGAGCTCAAAGCAGAGCCATTTTACAAGGTCGATAAGGAACTGCAAAACGACGACTACATTTTGCATGCAGGTACCCTCCATGGAATCACAAAAGGATCCGAATTCTCGCTTTACGAAGAAGAGAGCAAAGACTCGAATCTCCTCGGGAGTTTCACCGTGAACATTGTAGGCGATCTGCAGTCCATCGTCAAGTGGCCTACTCTTGGCGATCCTCCCCAGTACCTACCGATGCCAGCCTTTGCTATTCAAACGGCGTTTGGGCAAACAAAGCCGCTGCGGTTATATCTCAGTGACGATCCGAAGCTCAACTACCTGCGCACTAGGCTAGAGCAAGAAATCAAAAAGTATCCTCATTTATATTGCATGGCCAGTCGAGAGGAGGCTAGATTCGAAATCATAGTCCATAAAGACGAATATAGCGCCTCGTTTGCCTTTGTGAACTCGCACATCGAGACACTAGGGCTGAAGCGACTGCCTTTCTGGGTTAGCCTGAAGCCCGACGCAGAGGAGATCATCATGAATATCGTCGATTCGGCTTCCATGTTCAATCGATTCCTCGAGTACCAGCCCTTGGACGTCGATGGCCATCGCGAGGAGCAGAAAAGTGGCGCGCAAGCATCGGGAGAACCTATCAGTGTCCATTTCGCAAAGCTTATCAGAACTGGGAAGACATGGAACCCAGTTGCAGAAGAGAGCGACATATCAAACCTCAGTTCCAATAATCAAGTAGATCTTGTCAGCCATGCCGATGTAGTTGGACTCAAGATCACCAACAAGACTAATGAAGGCCTTTACCCGTACCTGTTCCTCTTCAACTGCAATGAATTAACTATTGGTGTGTATTCCTGTTTCGTCTGGGTGCAACATATTGACAATCATGATAGAACCCTGGTATACGTCTCCTGCCGTTAAGGGGGAAGATAAAGACCCTCCACTGCGGCCACACGAAAGCATAACTATTGGGTATAACGCTGGGCCCGGGCGACCATGGAGGCACGTCGTCCAGCCCGCCGAAATTGTCGCAGAAGGGAAAATCATCCGGGAGAAAGAGGATATGGAGGTCGAGTTTTTCAAACTTATCCTTACAACACAGCCTGTCAACTTCGACTTCATAAAGCAAACCACGCCTTTTACTCAGCATCCAAGGGCCGTGCCAGATCCTACACCAGTCGAGATGCGGAAGTCGGTGCTCTATACGGTCGTTACTGTGCGAACGGAAGCGATGTACGACGAGACGCACTAAGAGGCTCATGGTGTAATTTTTCTTTGTAGGTTGTTTCAGATTTTCCTACGCGTTCTCGTACATGCTTCTGATATATTTCAGAATTCGAGGATATTGCGCACTCATTGCTCTTGAGTTGATTACCAATACTTCGCGTACTGTGCACGTGGGTGGAAACCGAGCACGAGGTCAGGATAGTTGTTGTGGGTCGATTGTCAGAATGCTTCTCGTAAACACATGCTATATTACTGCCTTTCCAGACAGAGGGTTACAAGATTGATCATACTCGAGACGATTGTTTAAAAAGATAATTAACCCATACGAGGTAAAGAGTTATCTTTGACAGAAGCTCGGCGAAATATCGAGCAAAAGGTAAGGTAGCTCAAGATCTCCGATCAGTTATGGGTAGAGATATTACTAAGGAAATATTATCTGCCTGCGTTTGGTCCAGGCCTGTCTTCGAGAACGACAAAATGTGCTGGCTGCCTCAATTTCGGCGGTGCAGAGTAGGAACAGTACCGTGCGCAGCTGTTCTGCGAAGACGTAACATTTTCCCTCGTGGAATGATTTGAAATTACTACCGTGGTAATTTTGCGTTCTGGAGACAGGATTGCGGGTGGAGAATGGAAGGGTCTCAGAACGCTTTCTAGGCGCTGTGGGATTATTTCCGCCGTGAAGGTAACTCAATTCTCTTCCCGAATAAGAATAATCCAAAGTAAAGGTCTCGATTGGCTCTATTCAACCAGGAGCATGAGTTCCAAAGGTATGGTGCGCAAATTTATCGTTTGCTGTGTTCGCCGCGTCGAGGCTGGATGAGCAAGGAGAAGTACTTCTCAATCGCGATAGACTTCTATTTCTGCCATCGAATGGTATCAAGAGCTAGTAAATTGCGGAATAGGGCACTTTAGCGCACAATCGAGGCGCTTGGTCACGGCCCTAGACCGTGCTCACAACAAGCGCCTCCTGAGCGAATCGGTACAGTTCTGCGGGTTGTAGAACTCTTTCCTATGGGTCTATTTAGAGGATAAACTCTGAGGAATGCTCTGTTGACTGGCTCTTTCCCTCATCCTTCTGAGCAGCACGCCGTGGATAGCATCAGATATCTTGCATCTTCAATCAATGTCCAACATTACATTCGGTTCTCTACTCGCGCTTGTCATTGGAATTGACACGTATGCTGCACAGAGCGTTACGCCATTGCTTGGTGCTGTCGCGGACGCCCAGGCAATAGAACATTACTTGGTGGAGACGTTGGGCGTCCCGCTTGCTAATATTACAACTCTTCTCAACGAGCAGGCCACGAGAGCGAACATCATCAAGGAGCTCGAACAGCTTGCCGTTAATCCTGCAATTGGACAGTGGGACCCGAAGTCTGGTCGTTACGTCAAAGGCGACATTTCGAGTGTACGAGGCCACTTTTCTACTTTTCATACTCCTGAATAACTTTATGCTCCAGGACTTGCCAGATCCGATTTTAATCTTCTTCGCAGGTCATGGTCGCGAGGCACCTGCTCCCGAAGGCTGGGGCGCACACCGAGCAAGGCTCCAGATGATAGTTCCTCATGATTATGGGACACAGATCCTTGATGAGGGTAAACCCTCTAAGATGGAGGCCATCCCTGATCGATCCATTAACATATTGCTGAGGAATGTCGCTAACGCGAAAGGGAATAATATCGTCCGTTTTCTTCATTCTTGACGTCGTTTATTCCTCCTCTTAACACTTATTTTAGGTTGTTATTTTCGATTGTTGTCACTCTGGTTCTGGAACGCGCTATGCTTATCGTCGCGTACGATGTGTGGGTGTAACTGAAGCGGTTCCCGAAGACCTCGATTACGGGATATGGGGCATGAGTGCGGAGATGAATACAGAGGAGGGAGAGGAAAATGCTTTAGCCGCCCAGAACGAGGTCGAGATCGAGACAGAGTGGACAGGAGAAGGGCAGAAGACTGCAAAACAACCAAGAGCAGATACTTCTGGGGAATATAGGTACTATGGGGACGCATCTCATGTGCTTTTGGCTGCATGTGCATCGAACCAGAAAGCAATGGAGGATAACCGTCGAGGAGCATTTACCAAAGCTCTACTGGACACGATGATCAAGTTTGGAATCAAAAAGATGAGCTACGCTCATTTGATCAAACATTTACCTCAGCTGCCTGGGTGAGCCCCTCTTGCATTGTGCTACGATTTATTGCTGAGAATTTCGTTTCAACAAGTCAAACACCACGATGCGAGGGGTTGTATCGAAATCGAATGCTGTTTAGTATGGAAGAAGTCAAAGCCGAGCCCTTTTATGAGGTCAAGGAAATCGAGCTTTATAAAGGCTCCATATATCACGTCCTCCAAGCGGGCGGCTTCCACGGTATCACAACGGGATCCGAGTTCTCGCTACATATAGAACGAGATCGCAACTCGACCCACCTTGGGAACTTTTCCATAGATTCCATAGACGACTTGGAATCCGCCGTCCAGTTTCCTGGTGGTCCTCCCCAGTACCTGCCGATGCCGGCATTTGCTGAGCAAACGGTCTTTGGGGAGATGAAACCACTGCGGCTACATCTCAGCAACGATTCGAGGCTCGACTATCTGCGCACTAGGCTGGAGCACGAGATCATAAAATACCCCCATTTATACGCGATGGACGATCGGGAGAAGGCTGATTTCGAAATCATGGCCGATGGAGATGGAGATACCGCTTCGTTTGCGTTTGTGAACTCGCATATCGAGACACTGGGGTTGAAGCGACTACCTTTTCGAGTCAGCCTAAAGCAAGAGGCAGATGAAATCTTCGTCAACGTTATCGATGCAGCCTCCATGTTCAATCGATTTCTTACCTACCAACCTTTGGGTGTCGATGAACACGAGGCACTACCATCGGGGGAGCCTGCCAGCGTCCACTTCACGAGGTTGAAACCATCTGGGAAGAAATGGGGTCCATTGGAACCAGTCAGCGGGAAATCAAACCTCAATTTGAATAATCAAGTTGACCTTGTCAGCGGAGAGGACATACTTGGACTCGAGATCCGGAACAACACCAATGAGGGCTTCTATCCGTACTTATTCCTCTTCAACTGCAATGAGTTGACAATTGGTGAGCATTTTAGGCTCATCTGTGCTCGACACAGTTGACACTTAATGTAGAATCATGGTACACGTCTCAGACCACTAAGGAGGCGGATAACGACGCCCCACTGCAGCCGAAAGGAAGAATGACCATAGGATATAACGCTGGCCCGGGACGACCATGGATGCACGTCGTTAAACCGGCCGAGATCGTCGCGGAAGGTAAAATTTTCCGGGATGCGGAGGACATGCAAGTCGAGTTCTTCAAGCTTATTCTTACGACGCAGCCGGTTGACTTCGAGTTTATGACGCGAACCACGCCTTTTCACGAGCGTCCCAGAGCTGTGCCGCTGCCCATACCAATCGAGATGCGTCAGGCAGTGCTCATCACGGTTATTACTAGAGGAAAGGAGGAGATAGGGGCTTCCGATTGATTACATAATAGGCTACCAATGTACGTTATAATGTTGATGTCCGAAGTTTATGGAGAGCGAATAAAGGTATTGTGTAGTTACCCCTTACACGCAGATACTATGGTTCATAAAGTGCCTTAAGTTTGAAAAGAGCGGAGATATGATAGTTTCCTTATATTAATAAACATAGAACTCGGGGTTTCAGTAATAGGCACTCATGGATGGTGGTCATATCCGCCGCCATATGCGCGTTGCGTGATCATTATTCGGCATATATTTTGTCCTGAGTAGATTGATTTGCAGTTCTTATTGCTCGGATCGCACAGTGAGCCGGCCAGAATGCTGCTCAGAGCGCAGGTTGGAATCTAAACTTTTTCTATCTCCTCGATACGGGCATCGCACCATTGCATCTGAGAGTCCTACAGTATCCTCCAATAGTCATCTGTGATAAGTTTGCGGTAGCGAGGTATATTTCAGCCTACGGAGTGGACCCTTTCATATCGGGGCAAAGCTAATAATGACTCTACCTCGGAAGATAGAGTTGGTTTCTGGATATGACACCTAATTTGTATAACAGGCAATGTTGTATTAGAAGCGACATGCTCATACCGGCAATACTTTGTCAGTGTTTTGTCAAGGCTATCGCATAAGTAAGTCCAAATATTGGAAGCACCATTGCTACTGTCGTAACAGCAGCGATGGTGATGTCGCTAGCCAGCCATATCCACAACATGACACTGACGAAAGTGAAGATGTTTCCCGAAAGGACCCAGAACGACGCTCCAGCATCCAACAACTTATACCCTCGAGGCATTCCAAACTCTTCCAACAATTTATACCTGTGTAGCATGAGCTGTCTCGGAATACCGTCCAAAACGACCCGTGCGGGAAGGGAAGACGGATCGGTGAGAGTCAAGCGGTGCGCTGTATATGGGAGTTCGGTGCACATCTTGACGAGAACCAGAGCGAGGGTTGTTCCAGAGAGGTTGATGATGATAGAAGAGTAGGTGAAGAAGTGAAGCGTACGCCAAGCAGGGCTTTGGTTGTCGGGTATGATGACCAATTGAGCCAGAGAAGCCAAGACTGCTGCGAACAACGCAGTCTATATCA
This sequence comes from Serendipita sp. 399, assembly GCA_019627685.1. Taxonomy (NCBI): domain Eukaryota; kingdom Fungi; phylum Basidiomycota; class Agaricomycetes; order Sebacinales; family Serendipitaceae; genus Serendipita; species Serendipita sp. 399. Next base: position 6,484 of record WSTO01000477.1, on the reverse strand, counting down.
AGAAAGGTTTCAAATCTTTTCTTGACGTGAAAACAGTCCTTACGGTGATCGCGAAGGCGGTCGCCTGTTGAACGTCGGCCTCAATTCTCGATCTCACGATTTGAGGAAGCTGAACTGATATAGTTCAGTATAACAGTGTTTCATGGTTCTTTTCTGAGAGTACCTACATTCTTGTGAGTAATAGAGCCGTTCTTTCTCGCTATTTCCATCATCGATGTTCATGTCTATGCTGGTTTCGGGGCTGACCCCGTCGTTTCCAGTCCCATGATGACCAACTTGGATGTGAGGAACTTGGAGATTGGATCCTGAAGCGTCACGATTGGCCGAAAAAAAGGGTCGTAACAAGAGACGGGGTTGGCGATTCATCTTGAGGTCACGAAAGAAAAATGGGGCTTATTTGTGTCAGCTCCAGTCTTGTTTACACATGGATCTTTGGCCACCGCCTTGATGCCTTTATGGCCGGCTGTATCGAATCGAACGATCTGCATTTGAAGAAGAAATCGAGATGAGACGAGCCGATCGGCACGGCGCACCGCAATGCAACCGCTTCACTCAACCAGAATTCCTGAATTGGAGAAACCGTTGCTTGTTGGATGAGAGTGTGCTGAAACCAGCCTGGAGTGGTCCTACATCCCGGTATGCGGCAGAATGCCCTGTTTGTCGACAGAACTGAGGCTAAGCCATCTTCCCCCATTTGTGTCGAACGACCTCAGAGGGCTATCCGGACAAACCACCCGTTTCGGACCGGAATAAGCACGTAAGCGCACAGGGAGACGTGCAGCCTCAAACGGGGGGGATGAATATACGCTATAGGCGACCTTGCTACCCGTCGGATTCTGCAATAGTCTTCAGTGATGATCTTACGTATAAAAATCTCTTTAAGCGTGCAATTTGGACCAAATAAGCATTTGCGCAAGCCACATTTTCGTACAATATCCTTAGGCGACAACTTCGCTATTCTCATCTTGAAATGAAAACAGGGTAGCGACAATAGCGTATAGTGTTTCTATCTTCCACTATACGGCGTCAACGCTGTTGCTGGAGCATTTTACCAGACTCAGTGGTGAGGCTGCCAAAGCGCCGGAGTTGGTTTAGGCCAAACTTGGCCTCCGCGTTATTGCCATTAATCTGCGGCCCCGGCCTATTTTCGTGATCTCAATCCTCTCTATGAATGAAATCAAGTATTATTCAAGCCAATAGCTTTTGCATACGCGATAGACCACCTGCCAACGCCGTCGACGGCCTCAAACTATTGATGCGCCGCCGCATGTTAGTTCCATCCTCTGCCTCTATTGGTCCCTAATACGATAAATATGCTGATTAAGTGTGTTCATAACCTACTCGGCGTGTCCCTACGTACCTTCTCGTTGAATTGGTCCCCTTATTTCCCTTTCGCAAACGCAATGGTTTGTAGTCAGGTTCCACGAGGTTGAATATTACATTAACAACGATCTAGATATGTCAAAGGGTATATTAATAGCGCGTTATAACATTCTACAAATACGGCGTGTAATTATCTGAGACCATTGATTCATTATGGGAATCAGCCAGAAGTAGAAACATCCCCCTTTCGCGTAACAACCGTAAGCAGGACTGACGTCTGCATGTCAAGCTCTATAAGCTCTCCCAGAACCTTGGGAACTCCATTGAAGGGCGTTTCCTGTTTCAGGAAAGAGAAGTCGAAAGGTTGCGTGGTGAGGATTAATTTGAAGAAGTCGATCTGCATATCCTCCGCATCTCGGATAATTGATCCTCCAGCAATGGCTTTGGCAGGCTCGATGATATGTCTCCAGGGTCGTCCCTCCCCGCCATTGTATCCAATTTCCATAGTTCCTTTTGGCCGAAGCGGAGCATTCTGGTCGGTTCCATTAGTGGTTGGAGACATATACCACTGTTCTAATGGAAATCATCAGAGGCTTATCGGGATAGAAAGTAAGATGACTTACGAATGCTTAAGTCATTGCAGTTGAAGAAGAATAAATACGGGTAGAGGCTCTTATTAGTATTGTTTTTGATTTTGAGCCCGTATCGATCGTGGCCACCGATAAGGTTGACCCGTTTTTCCCAATTAAGCTCCTCTCCTTGATTTACCGGAGTCAATGGGCTCCACGAATTAAGCCCAGCTCTTCTCAGCTTCATGATGCAAACAGTGACAGGCTCTTCGGTCTGCTTCCCACTGTTGGGATCGGCAGTCTCCGTTGATCCTATTTCTTTCGCTCCCGTCTCCATTGCTTCAGTCTCCTTCGCTCCAATTTCCGTTGCTTCAATATCCTTTTCCCCAGTCTCTGTTGCTCCTGTCGCCTTTGCTTCGGTCTCCGTTGCCCCGGTTATTGTGGATTCAGACTCCGTTTCTTCGGCTTCCGGAGTTTGACTATCGTAATATCGGATAAAAACCGAGGCTGCCCTGACAACTCCTATGATAGTGGCCTCCTCCTTCAAGCTGATCCGAAAAGGCAGTTGCTTCAGCCCAAGAGCCTCGATTTCACAGTTCACAAACGCGAACGAGACGGTATCTTGATGAAGCTTGAGCTCGAAGTTGGCGTTCGCTCGCTCGACCAACGTGTACCAGTTAGGATTCGACGCGACCTCGACCTTTAGCCTCCTGCACAGATTCTTAAGTTCTTTGTCGTCATTGATGTGCAATCGTAGCGTTTTTGGCTTTAAGAATGTTGTTTGGATAGCGAAGAAAGTCGACGGTAGGTTGTCGGGTGGCCCTCCAGGAAATTCGACAAAAGAGGTGATTGAGTATACGGTCCTCGCTATGACTGTCCCAATCTGATCAGAAGTCGTATCCACTGAAGTATGTATAGAGAATTCGGATCCTCGGGTGACGCCATGAATAGATCCAGCTCTCAGAACGTATTCATGACCTTTCGTCTCCACTTCGTAGAAAGAACCGTTTGTGTGGGTCCTGGTAGAGAACAACAGACGATTTCTATTCAAACCCTTGCATCTCGGGTTTTGACTTCGAAGGAGAGTTCAATCAATGGAAAGCGACATTCGCGGTGAACAAGCTTACCCAAGCAAGGGAGGAAGACGTTTGATTAGGGAGTCGTACGTCATATTTTCGATACCGAATGTGGTGATAGTCTTCAACAAAGCCTTGGTGAATGATCCACGACCATTGATCTCCTTCGCAGTCTCGTCGGGTGCACAAGCAGCCATGAGCACATGAGACGCGTCTCCATAATACTCGAATCCTGTAGAAATACCCACTCTCTCTACCTGTACCGCTTTCTTCTTCTCTTCCATTGCACTCCATATCTCGCGGTCAAGGTCCTTGTCAATGCGCTCATCTACCTGTATGGACCGTCCGCGGCCGCGCTGCGTCCCAGCTCCAGCGTAGCAGCTATCGAGTATGACAATCTATGACTTGTGTTAGTTAAGAGTGAAACTCGTACTCTAGAATAATGAAAAGACGGACAATGTTATCTCCTTTTGCCTGGGCGAGGTCCTCCAAGAGCGCCGACATAGTTCGATTGGGGATAGCCCGCACCATTCCCTCCAATCCAACACCTTTCTTAAACACGTGAAAGTCGTAAGGAATGATCAACTGGACTTTTGTTCCACGTGGGCCCCAACTTTTTGGAGCGTCTGCTTCGCTGCCGTGACCCGCGAAGTAGATTAAGATAGGACTTCCTGGCGGGATTTCGGTATTATTGGCAAGATTTTGTATTCCTTTGATTATATTCACTCTTGTGGCCTGGGTATTGAGAAGAGTGGTGATATTCTCGGCTGGGACGTGTAGCGTCTCTCTCAGGTAGCCTTTTACCGCCTCAACGTCTGCTACAGAACCCCGAAGTGGAGTCAATTCACTCTTCGGAGAGTAATTATTGATCCCAATGAGTAGAGCGAACAGGTTATCCAGCATTGAGAAAAAAATTCCTGTACGGACGAGGCGCTAGGACGATACGGAGATCACTCGGCTTGTCTCTCCTTTAAATCTGTGACACTGGGATGTCTTACAAAGCTAAAGTGAGAGCTCATCTCATTTGAGGCGCTTACCACGATCGTTATTACGAGTCTGGCGCAATGACTCTCCGAAGCGCCTGATATTCTTTGGCCGATGTTCCTATTGTGTTATGGAGAATGACAAATAAATAAGTGATAATATTAAAGGGTCATCTGACAGTCCAAATCATCAAATCATTGAAAATAAAACCTAGCCCGAAACATCGCAGTCATCCATTTGGGTTGGCACGACGCATCTCTGTGGCTGTAGATGTCATTCAGCATTGCATTTTAGTGTGGGAGCACGATCTCCATTGTCCCAAAGCTCGTCCCTCCTCCTCTCCACACGAGTCAACTGCTTGGTTCAGTGGGGGCCTGAGACTACATCTTTCGTCCCAGTCACACGAGAATTTTCTCGTCCAATGACCGGAAATAATTTCACTGCCGGCAATATTCAGTCGAAAGGGGTGGCATGCCACCCTCAATCAATAACTAGCGCCTCGTCAACGGAGACAATCAATTTGCCGAACAAGAGATTTACATGATCGAGCGACTTTCCTCTGTTAATTTGCCGCTCACACGGTCTGGCGCCTCTTCTCAGAGCGAGCTGGTTTATTCCATTCTCCACCCGTCTGACGCAGTCAGGACGATGACCGCGCGTTTCAGAAAACTTTCTGAAATCTGTCACATGTTTACTCGCATACGCGTGCATTCTTCCAAATGGTTGAGCAAAGGTTCAATACTGGCGGTATTCAGTTGAGGAATGGGCCTGCCGTCTTCAACTCAATTGCTAACACCTCCCCAGCGAGGACGTAAAGAAGTTGAACACGAGGTTTACATCCTCTAGCGCTCATGTGACAGCATTTTCCCTGAGATTTCCATTGTACAAATCAAGCGGTGCTCGTTGGGACATCTACGCGTCTACTTAGATCCGGTCTGGTATTGGAATAACATAAACTACATTCGAATGCCTTCTATAGTTCCCTGAGTGCAGTTTTGAACGTCTTAAACGTTCAATTCACTATTGAAGTCAGCCAGAAGTGCTCCCCTTTCGCGTCACAACTGTGAGCAGTACCGACTCCCGGATCACAAGCTCTACGTCCTCACTCAGCGGCTTCTTGGAGGCTCCGTTGAACGGTGTTTCCTGCTTTATGAAAGAAAAGTCAACTGGCTGCGTGGTGAGGATCAGTTTGAAAAAGTCGATCTGCATATCCTCTGCATCCCGGATGATTGACCCTCCAGCAGTTGTTTCAGCGGGCTTGATGATGTGCCTCCAGGGTCGCCCCTCTCCACCATTGTATCCAATGGTGATGACCCCTCCGGGTTGAAGTGGAGCATCTTGGTCAGATCCTTTGACGGTTGGGGACATATACCACGGTACTATGGCAGGACAATTTTCAGCGACTTTTCGTGATGATAAGAAAAGTAGAACTGACCGATACTCAAGTCGTTGCAATTGAAGAAGAACAGATACGGATAAAGACTCTGGTCGGTATTGTTTGTGATCTCGAGTCCGTAGCGGTCGTTCCCACCAACTACCTCGACGTATTGTTTCCAATGGAGTCTCTCTTCCATGGCTATCGGACCCAGTGGTCTCCATGAATTCATCCTAACCCTTTCCAGCTTCATAAGAGAAACGCTGACAGACTCTCCGGCTTCGTCCCAATCTCTGTCGCCTTCGTCGATGTCCATACGTTCACCGGAGTTTGGAGCTAGGTTTGTATAATGTCTATTGAACTTCGAAGCTGCCTTGAGCACCCCCATGATAACATCCTCTTCTTCCAAATTGACTCGGAAGGGAAGTCGCTCGAGCCCTAGCGCCTTGATGTCATTGTTCACGAATGCAAACGAAGCGGTATCCCCTTTAACGGTGATTTCGAAATTGGCATTTTCTCGGTCGGTCTGAGTGTACCAGTAAGGATGCGACTCGATTTCGGCCTGTAGCTTCCCGCTCAGACGCGCGAGTCTCGGGTTGTCTTCGATGTACAGTCGTAGTGCGTTTGCTCTTGAGAAGGTCGTTTGGACAGCAAAGAAATTTGGTGGTACGTTGGTGGGAGGGGTGGTAGAGAACTCGATGAGCGAGGTAATAGTGCCGACAGTCTTCACTGTAGCGCTCCCAATGGGGTTGGAGGCTCTATCCCGTATCGCGTGTAAAGAAAATTCGAGCCCTGAAGTGATACTGTGAATAGACCCCGCTTGCAGGATGTATTCTGTGCCCCGAGTTTGTACTTCATAGAATGGACATTCAGTGACTGTCTTGGTGGAAAACCAAAAGCGGTCCCTGTTGAGGCCCTTGCATCGTGGTGTTTGACTTTGAGGTGGAGTTAATCAAGGTTTAACATTTGGCGGTAAAAAATACTTACCCAGGCAGATCAGGGAGGTGTTTGATTAAGCGATCATACGACATATGCTCAATTCCATATCTGTTGAGAGTCGCCAGCAGTGCCTCGGTGAATGCCCCGCGACGATTGACCTCCTTTGCCCTCTGGTTTGGTGAACAGGCGGCAAGGAGGACATGAGAAGCATCTCCATA
>WSTO01000476.1:0-12484 GCA_019627685.1 Serendipita sp. 399 | reverse complement strand
GCTAGTGTGCCTTAGATATAATTGTTTTCCGTCAGGTACTGTACGACTGTCCGCACGCTCTCTGCTACGTCTTGTTTGTCCGTTCTAATGCAAGTCAGTCAGTCAACCTTGGATATAACCAAGACTCGGATATACCTTATGTGAATTTCAGGAGCTTCAGGAGCCTCATAGGGCGCAGAGATCCCAGTGAATTCTAGGGTACTATTGGCATCGCGTTTTCATATCAGATCAATTTATTCACTTACCTTTAATCTCTCCAGATCTGGCCTTCTTGTACAACCCTTTCGGATCTCGAGCCTCTACCACATCAAGAGGTGCGTCTACAAATACCTCGACAAATGGGATTTTGCCAGTAACATGTAATTCACGCGCAATAGCACGATCTACCTTATAGGGGGAGATGAATGCTGTAATGGTTATCGCAGCAGCATCGGAAAACAGCTTGGCGACCTGCGGAAGCGCATGAGTGGCGATCACACCATCGGTCCTTCGGCTGTACAACGCACCTCGCCTATTCTCCTGATGTTTTCATTCCTATCTTTCTCGCTGAAACCTAGGTCCTTGTTCAATCCAAATCGTATGTTGTCCCCGTCGAGACGATAGGTGAACTTTTTCAAGTGAAGGAGATGCTGCTCCAATGCACATGCAATGGTGGACTGATCATGTGACCTATATCAGTCCTCCTCCTGAATTATGAGGCCATCCGACCTTTCCACTTGCGCTCAGGCCAGTAAGCCAGATGGTAACTCCTCGTTGGCCAAGTAGACCAGTCCTTTCATCTATGGAGACGGATCCTAAAGACATCATGAATCGGTGCAAGTTGAAAACCGGTGATGTGCATACCAGCGTGGAACGTGATGTTTGTGGCCATAGCTGGGGAAGGTCCAAGTGGTAGTTTGTTTGGCCCTCCATGGTCTCTCCGGCCCTTTTAAAGTAACATTCCCCGACCTCCTCTAGTCGTCTATCGGTCTTCCAGCGGTTATGGAATCCATGGAAATAGATCCTCCAGCACCAACTGGCTCTGCTAGTCGACTGTTGCAACCCTTCGCGAGCTTGTCGAAACCGAATGTAAGGCGGGCAACCTCCAACCCGCCTGAGAAACCCGAAAGAGTTATAAAGTCCACACGAACAGGCTATGTGTACGACGTAGCAATGATGACCCATGTACACCCAACGGAGGACCATCCAGAAACTCCACAGCGAATCAGCGTGATATATCAGGAAATGCGCATTCAAAGACTGCTCAAGGATGCCGTGTCTCTATTTTTTCGTCCCGTCGAACGACACCAAGCCCTTCTTGTTCACTCCGAGGACCACTGGGATAAGGTCGAAAGAATCGCCTGTGAGTCTGTGACTTCTACAATTCTCGCTATATTAATTCTCTCTAGTCATGACAACAGATGACATCCTTGCTTCTGTCGCCTATTATGAGGGCCTTTCGCTCTATGTTTCCCCTCATACCACTACAGCTGCAAAGTTGAGCTGTGGTGGGGTTATCGAGGCCTGTAGATCCGTTGTCACTGGAGCAGTTCGGAACTCTTTCGCAATTGTACGCCCCCCAGGTCATCACGCCGAACCAGACGAGCACATGGGATTCTGTTTTTTCAACAACGCAGCTGTAGCTGCACGTGTTATGCAAGTTGAAGGGAAGGCCAAAAGAGTTTTGATCTTGGACTGGTGAGTGTCTGTATCCAGCATATCACTTCACTAAGCGCATGCAGGGATGTACATCACGGTACTAATTGATACCAGGGTTGAAGCATTTATTGACTGCAATCTCAAGGAAACGGAACTCAAAAGGCCTTTTTAGACGATCCTACCGTCCTTTATATTTCCCTTCATCGGTACGACGATGGGACATTCTACCCAGGCGGGCATTTTGGATCACTGACATCTTGTGGGGAGGGGCCTGGACTTGGATTGTAAGAATGTTCCGTTGAATTGATGCCGATGCCTCACCCGTGATAGCTCGGTCAATATCGCGTGGCCTGAAGGGGATATGGGAGATGCGGAATATTTGTACGCATTCCAACGGGTCATCATGCCGATAGCCATGGAATTTGCTCCAGATCTAGTAATCGGTAGGCAATGGTTCTGAGCTCAACTAACTAGCGGTTAGCTCATAGCATCATAGTTTCAGCGGGATTTGATGCAGCTCGAGGCGACGACTTGGGAGGTTGCGACGTGACTCCAGGCGGCTATGCTCATATGACACATATGTTATCATCTTTGGCTGAGGGTAGAATCGTAGTGGCTTTGGAGGTATTCATCAATTCTCTACGAGACATGCATTCTTATTCCTGTACAGGGAGGATACAACCTGGAATCCATTCGTGATTCTGCAGTTGCTGTAATGCGTGTACTCTTGGGCGAAGCGCCACCCTCCATGTCTTCAATGATTGCAAACAAGAAGGCAACGGAGACGGTCTATCAAGCCCTTAGAGTGCAATCAAAATACTGGAAGAGTATCGTCGCACCTCCTCATATTGCTGGATTGCGTTAGTAGCAAACGTTGGTTTAAAGATTCACATTGCTGATGCTTGTTAGCATCCGAGCCTGTGGAAACTATCCATTTACCAAGTTGGTATCAATCTCGGGTTTTGAAACTCATTGACATGTCACAATAGGTTTGATTAAGGAATACCGGTCACGGCAACTCTATCTAAAGCACCAACTTCACCAGCTACCTATTGTGGATGATGTATTGAAGCAGGCTTTCACCGGTTTAGTCCTCTGCAGGTAGTCGTCGAACAGATTCAGGCGAACTCCTACTCACTCTTATAGTATGGACATATTCCGCGTATCGACGTTGATTCTTTTCATCCATAACTTGTACGTTCTTCGAGCACTACGGCTGTGTACTCATCGAGTCCCAGTGGTGATCTCCACGTTGAGCTCATGGGAGAAGCCTCCTGTGATGTCAATCTAGAGAAGAGCTTTATAGTAAGTCGCCAATCTCTCTGTTCTCATATTGCTAACCCATCATTAGATGGATGCCAGTACGGAGTTCATTGCGTGGGCTCGTCAAAATGGTTATGGCGTGATCGATCTCAATGTTTTCGCCAACCCTCTGGCGAATCAACCGAAAGATACAATGGTAAGCGCCTTGGTCTTCAACCGAGTTTGGATTCTGATTGGGACAAAAAGAGGGAGGCTCTTGCATTACAGAGAAGGGTTATAACCTATGTTTGGGACAATTTCATAGAGTGGGTTATCCAATAGTGTTCTGAAGTGCGCTACTAATCTTCAAAGGATTGCGGAGGAGGCGTCAGTGTATCTTGTCGCATATGGTGGTGCTTCGTTTTCCATCTCAGAACTCTTTAAAGCAAGAGGTACGTACTCGGAAAGGATGCTAGTAGATCCATTTAACTATCTCTAGACGTAACAAATAAACTGAAGGGAGTGGCACAAATTGTTGGAAAGTCGCAAGTTCCCGCTCAAGTGACCCGCGTGATTGGCTCAGAAGACTGGTTTGTAAAGGTATTTGATCGCTTATTCCTATAAATCAGACGCAATACTCATACTGTGACAGAATAGTGTGGTTTACACTGGCGTCGACAATGAGGATAATGCCTTGTTTGGTTCAAAGGCCGGTATTGGCAGGATCGAACGACTCAGTCCGATTGGTGCGACGCATTTAGGTGTCTGATGGAATGCTAACATTTCGTCAGGTATACGCGGTTCAGTTGTTATTCAGAAGAGTATACCTCGTTTGGACGAGCTGATTAAATCACGGCGTTTATTTGGCGCTGATATTGCTCTGCCGTCTGCGAGTAATGGCATTGGCCTGTCACATTGAAGACAGCTTTCCTGCAAAGTCTCTCGTCATGTTCCGGTTGCAAATCTCTTGTCTATGTATGATATCCTGCCTGGAGCATCTACAGCACATCTATACATTCCTTGGCTCCAGATATTATAGCGACGACCTTGCTGCTCATATCAAAGACATCACCTCCTTGCCATGCGACATAGTCTGGTTGGGTATGCACATCCACTCCAAGAAGATACTCTACGTTGGAGGAGATGAGATTAAGGGCTGTTTCCTTATCAACGCTTCCGCCTGCCTCAATCGCTACCCAGGCAGCGTCGAACCACGCATTGCGAGCTTGCCAACTCTCCTCGATCCCGAGACCAACAGTAACGTTGTGGGATAAGAGATGTTTGACCTGACCTTCCTTTGACAACGGCAGACCAGGAAGGCTAGTATCGCATCAGCTCAAAGTTCAGCTAGGGCTTTAGGAGAGACGCACATATTCTTCCCCGACCAGGTCGCCGGGAAGGGACGTGGACGCGTCAATATGACGCCAACGCCTGCTTGAGAGAGCTCTTTGGCTATCAGATGAGCCTCGGCACCGCCGGCAATCGTCAGCCTAATCCTTGCGCCAATTGTTTGCGATAATTCGTCAAGCAGATCGAGAAGAGTGGCCATCACATCCGCGTTCTGCGTGTTTACGACTAATGGTATTTCACCATTGGCAGCTCTGGTGAACCATTTACCGAGCTCTCCATCACCATTGCCGGATAGGAGTGAGCGTAAGACCGAAATTTGAGTCGCGATGCTAGGTTTGGAGACTCGGTCGACAATAGTGACATGGAGTGCTGCCACATTCTTGACGATTGCTCCTTTTTCAAGGCGGTTGATGCTACCAGTATTAAACGCGACGCTCAGTCCCCCAATGAATCCATGGTGAACTGGAGTAGTAACTGCTGTAGTGACACCGTAACGGAAGGCGAGCCTGCAACTGATTAGCTTGGAAAGCGTGATACTGGACCCGCCCACTCACAGAGTGTCTCGCCCTTGGAATTGCAGCCCGTCTGTGGCTTGAATAACCGAGCCTTTCCCAACAATATCTGGCGCGTTCTTGAAGAGAGGGGCATAGTTTGTCCCATCATTTGTCGAAGGCTCTTGGTCAATCTCTCGAAGGCCGAGAGGACCTCCAAAGGAGACAAACCCAGGGGCGAGTGCCCCACCTTGTAAGTCGATCTGTTCCGCATTATCCTCCATGTAACTCGCACATTGTGAATTGGACCCGTGGCAGATGATCTTTCCATTCGATACAACAACGGTTCCATTCGCACCGTTGTAATTCAGAGACTGGATCCTCCGGCTATCTTCCCTCTTCAAATACAAGTTTTGCACGTTCAGGAAAGTGACCGAGGTGACCCTCTTCGAGGGAAGGAGGGGTGGAAGGCCCTCGTATTTTACCGCATCCTTCGCTTCTTTATCGAAGTTTGGCACCTTTGGTGCGACTTGGAATTCGGCTGGTTTGGTGATTGAATATGGCGAGGAGAGTTGGGGTATGCCATCGATAAAGACTTGCTATAAGAGTGGATTCAGTACCTGTCATATTCATCGGAAATCTCGCTGCTACCTTTGGTGTTGCACCCAAGGCAAGGGGATGAGAGTCCCAAATGACGATATCTTGATAAGTATATTAGCCTAAAATGCAGTGAGGTACGGAAAGCTTACCAGCGTCGTATCCTGCTTTGACATATCCGAGTCGATGGCCGAAACCCTGGAGCTCAGCAGGGGTAGTAGTGACCGAGGCAAGTGCTTCATCGTGGTCAAGTCCGTAGAAATGAGCTTGTTGGGCCTCGTATAAGAGGAATCGAGAATCAAGAACTGAGTGATCAGACTATTGGTCGTCAACCATCAATCATTACGCAGAAGGGTTTGTCGAAAGCACCTTCATCACTACTTTGAAGCCTGCATCCGAAAGAATGCGCGGGGCGAACTCAGTGCCACGATATGCCTCGCGCTTATACCTGAACGAAGCTTAGGATTGCGTAGATGGTTCCGAGAACTTACCGTCCGTTTGTCGCGAACAATGCAATGGCGGGAGGTTTTCCATACATTTTCTTCAAGAGATCCGGCACTAAATACGCCTCATGGGCGTGATGAAAGGCTGCGGATTGATTAGATATCGTGCCAGCTCTCTGCAACATGCTCACCAGTGATCGAGAACTTGAATTCGTTTGTGAGCTAGCGGGGTATTAGGTTATCGTTCATGCACTATGGTAAATAAACTTGCTCTGATTTGTTGATCAAAGTCCACTGCTTCATAACAGTGGTTATTGACTTTGACTCTGCCTCGAAGCACGTCTACAAGTGCCTCCCATTGAAGATCCTCGGGAAACTCTTCTGGAATATCACCCCATAATCCGGCTTCAATCTTGGAGCAGAAATCGTCTTGCGCATTTTTGATTTTGCGTGCTTCATTATAGGCTTGTCGAAATGCCCACTGGGTATCCAAGCGAGTGTCACCGTAAACTCGACTCGGATTCTCGCCACTGTAAAGGTGATAAGTTCTTCAATAAGAGGGTTGCAATGAGAGGTACCATGCTGAAAAGTGCCAGGGCTTAGAGTGAGATAAATATTCGAACAATGTGAAGAACATATCCACATACCATGTTTCATATGACGCCATCGGTGTGGTAGTAACGGACTCGACGCTGATGAGTTGAGGGTGAATGGAGGCTCGAGCACCAAAGAAGATGGCGAGCGTTCGGCAGTGGGTCGCAGTTTGATCGCATATGCTTGACCACCTGTGTCTGTATTAGAAATAAGGAGTTTCTGAGGATATAGCGAGTCACCAATGGCATTAGCTGAACCAGGGAGGATCAAAGAGGTAGTGACCCCTCCGGAAACGGAAAGTCGAAACTCCAAGAAGAGTCAGTACCAATGGTGACTTCTGAAATAGTACTGCCTACAGATTCATCGTGAGTGTTTAGCCCGTCCAGGGATCGTAGCCAAGGCCCAATTGTTCCTTGGAGAGAATTCCCGTCTGACGCTCCTAAGGAACCAAACGCGTGAATATATATAATATACACGCAAATATTCCGACGAACCTACAAGATCCGGTGCAGAATAAACACCAATGTGACTGTGCATATCGAATATTCCGGGTGTAATCTATTTCGAACTCTTTAAGAAACCGCATGGCACGCGGCATCGAAGATACTAACCCATGCTATTTTATCGCTAAGTCAAGATGGATTGGAAATGACGCCTTACTCACCGCCATGTGCGTTGATGGTGTTATATTTTGCGGGAAGTTCCGCCTTTGGGATGTGTCCGAATTTGACTATCAGTCCTCTGTAAGGAGAACCGTGAATTATGGGTAGCTGAGGATGTTATTTAAACACTCACTTATCCAATAGAATGTCCCCTCCGTCGTACGTTCCCTCTCGTGCTCCGATCCAAATTGTTGCATTGCGAATGAGCGTCGCATTTGTTCCCGGAACATAGCGATCAGATACCGTGCGCGACGCAAAATCCTTTGGAGGTCCAGGCTTGATGTGCAATGCCTTGCATTTGCTCAGAAACTCTTCGGCATGAAGTGGTCGGCGATGAAGTCTGCTATTACGGTTAGACGACGGGATACTAAAGAACACTGCAGTTAGGAAGAGGGAGACGAGGACTGAGAGGTAAATCCGAGGGTTTTGGCGCAGCTTGAGGCCGCCAACTTGCTCTGCAAACTTCATGGTCGAAAGCAAGTTGCAATTCATGACGCGCCGCTCGTCTTTGAAGTTTGAACCGCGCCATGACCTCTCGACCAAAGCCGCCGGTTGTGCAGCCTGGAGTCAGTTCGATTCTAGTGAATCCAGTCCAAGTATGTGTTGAGTGGATGTCGTGCATCCCTGCTGTCTTCTGTGCATGTAGAACATGACTGTTTCGTAGAGAGGGAACCCTATTTTATCACATATTCGACATGTTGCATATCAATTCGCGGAGATTGTTCCCGACTTTCAGGTTGGGAGCACGACTTGTGTCCTATTTTTGAGGTATGTGGCGAATGGAGCGAGTGGCCAACGATTTTCCTAATCACGGCTCTCAAAGCCTAAAGTACCACCGTTTACATCCAGAATATGTTCATACACGTATAGAGAAGCTGCAGAGTCTCTACGGTCTCCGTATTCTACTCCTTGTTTGCGATGTGGTAAGCACCGGGAATATCGTTTGACGGGAAAGAGATTTCATCATGAAGAAACCCATAGACAGAGCACCAGGACTATATACGCGATCTCACCAAGGTGCGAGTCGCATCCCTTGCTTAGCGCGCCATAAGCTCAAGAAGACAAGATATGTCTAATCAACCGGTTGACAATCATGGTAGCTTGGACGTAAGTATATCGTATACAACTTCTCATTCTCTACTCATATCTCTGGATAGACCTGAAGAGGCGGGCGTATACCTCTCTACCTACAAGCTGTTTGAGCACAAGCCACCAGACCTCATCAAGGAGAGAGTTGATAACGTAAGATTCGTAACTAGGCAATTCACCAGGCTTAAAAGGGTGATAGGACTACACATCCATACTACGCTCCGTTCTCACATCAGTCAAGGGTGTGAACAAGACCGATGTAATGACTCTACGAACAAACTTTGGGGTAAGAGAAACTTCCAAATGTCTCCTGAATGGGCGGTTGCTTATTGGCCAAAAGTCATTCTCGAATATCGTTCATGCCACACCGGAGCAACTTTTGGACTGCCCGGGATTTGGAAACCTCAAAGTCAGACGACTAAAAGAAGCGGTGGACATGCCGTTCAGACCAAGGAAGAGTAATCTAGGTATATCGTCCACCCAAGCCTTGGGACCGAACCCCATTCTTGATTCTGATGGAGATGATGCTGGTGGGAGTAATAGAAAGGGAAAAGAAAAGCCTAGCATCAAGCCACAACCACGAAATCCTAGTCCCGATTGGCCGGAGTGGGTCGAGGAACTCGAAGAGTTCGAAGGTCGTGAAGCGCCCACCAAAGACTTAGCGAAGAACGGGGACTAAAGAAGAAGAAGTAACCCATATGGTCTCTCATAGCGCTGCTGCGAGCCTTCTGCGTAAGACTGGTGATCTGCGTACAAATCGGAGGTGGTTTATCTTATCAAGTGAGAAGCTTATTATGTAAGCCATGACGATACGGACTTGGGCTGCCGCCCGTCTCGCAGATTGGTCATCCACGTGTATCATACGACGAACTAGCATCCTGAACACCTATAAAGCAGCACCGAGAATTCGAACAACTTTCCTCATCTTCCCCCACCTCACTCACACCCCAACCACCACTACTACCACTCATCCACAATGGCTTCGACGAAAGACGCTGTCAAGGCTCGAAAGGTCTCAGACGACATCTGGATCTTCTCAAGGTACTGTCGATACTGCACGTGCTCCAGGCGCGGGTTACTGACTCTCAGCACAAATAGGCCGTTCACTCGCTTTGGCGTCTTGCCGTTGGGAGGACGCTCTGTGGCAGTGAGATTGCATAATGGAAACGTTTTGGTTGTTGCGTCTACACCCCCAACCGAAGAAACGCAAAAGGCCATCAACAGTCTCGGGACTGTGGCGTACGTCGTCTCTCTAAACGAGGACCATCACTGGTTCTTGGGTACGCCTCTATTCCCCCGACATAATTAATCACTGCTGAATGCTTGCCATAGGTCCATTCAAGGAAGCGTATCCTGCCGCGAAACTACTCGGACCAGGTCCACTGGCTGAGAAGCGCAAGGACCTGAAGTTTGATAGCCGTGAGTGGAATTTTCTCTTTATATTGATTAAATGGACTAAGTCGTGTTAGTATTCTCGAAGGACGCACCGGACACAGTCCATGGCTTTGAAGACGACCTCACCGTAATGTGCGTCGCTTGACTTTGCAGAAAAAATATACCGACTCATTGACTCCATTTCTAGTCCCTTTTTTGGAACTGTCTTGAACGACATTGCTTTCTATCACAAAGCCTCAAAGACTCTCATCGTTGGAGATCTCGTTTATAACCTACCAAACAACGAATCCATGCCCGGGGCTCTGAACTTCTTATTCAAATCGTTCTCTCCAGGTGGTGCACTCCACAAGAAGCTGATTGCTGGCTCTGTGCGAGACCGCGACTCAATCGTGGCTAGTGCGAAACAGGTCGATGCTCTTGACATTCAGCGGATCATCCCTTTACATGGGGTAGGCTTACATTCACTCTGTTCTAAACTATTTGGGGCTGATCTTCTTCTTTCATAGGACGTCATCGAGAATGAAGCTCATGAAAAGTGGAAGTTGGCGTACCAAGGTTTCCTTTAGACCTGTCGGCAAATCGACTGCGAGTGCCACATCCGTATGCATAAGCCAAGCATTTGACAACATTTCGTATACGAGACTCTTCAAAATGTACCTAGCATTTTTGTAGTAATCCAGTTCCATTTTTCACAACCTCTCGCCCTATATGAACCTCCTTGAACCTTGCCACGACCGATGGTAGGTCTCAATACGTAGAGGCCACCACAAACTAAACGCTATTTCTCCTTGTATCAACAGGGGAAAGCCAAAAAGACTCGGAAATTTGCCGCCGTAAAGCGATTACTGAGCCCAAAGGATGCACGACTGTCAGTAACTGAGATCTAACACACATCTCATTATCTCCTAACAGCCTTTTAGAAAAGAGAATAAAGTCAAACAGGCCAAACGCGAAGCGGAGGCGAAAGAAAAGGCGGTCAAAAGATTGTGAATGAGCGGATCTTCGTGCAACAACAGATGAGATACTGACTAAAAAACCTATTAATAGACCCCAAATCTCTTCTTCGCTGTTTTTATCGCATAATACTGCACTTGGTCCACCGTACAGAGTCTTGGTCGATACAAACTTCATCAATTTCAGTCTGCAGAACAAGCTGGAGCTGGTATCTGGAATGATGGATTGTTTATATGCAAAGTGTGCGTATCCTGTCACATTCTGTATGAGATTTGGATACTGACGGACCATAATCCTATTCGTAGGCATTCCATGCATCACTGACTGCGTAATGGCCGAGCTGGAGAAGCTAGGTCCCAAGTATCGCATAGCGTTGAGGTCAGCAAAAGGTCTTCCCATGACAACAATATTCTTCGGCCTGACGTTCTGGGATAGAGTCGCGCGGGACCCCCGCTTTGAACGATTGACATGCACTCATAAGGGCACATACGCGGACGACTGCTTGATCGAGAGGATAACATCGCACAAGTGCTATATAGTTGCCACATGCGACAAAGAACTTCGCAGAAGAGTCCGCAAAGTTCCCGGAGTTCCACTTATGTATATCGTCAGGAGACGATATGCTATAGAGAGATTACCAGACGGAGGCGCTCCAGCGTAGTAGTCTACATCGTATCTCCGGTTTCTTCAAGGGACTGCGCTGCGAGCTTAGAAGGGACCTGTGCTACCGCCGTACATTGTATCGAGTAGGGGATTTCTTCAATTCACATACGACGAACGTGGGATAAACAAAAAAACCAAAGACGGTCATAAGGTAAACTCGTTGCTGAACTGGCCCAGTACTAAAAGCCGATTACGAATCGTACACGTTTATTCGATAATTTTAGTGACAATGCCGGTTCCGACTAAAACCATGTGAGCACCTCAGTGAAATTGCAATGATACGAGAACGTACCTGTCCTGCCTCCTTCTCTGAGGGTGAATCTCGATCCCTCCTCGAGAGCAATGTCCGTATGGACTGTGATAGCAAGCTCCACGTTGTCACCAGGGACCACCTTGAGTCGCGTCAGTGTGAGGAACAAAGCCCTTCATGGGCGCACTTACCATCTTCTCATCGGCATCTGGTGTGCCATCAGGGAAGTTTAAGGTGGCCGTCACGTCCGCAGTTCGAATGAACAACTGTGGGCGATATCCGTTATGGAAAGGAGCATATCGTCCACCTATGGCGAAAGGTGAGTGTTTTAGTAACACGACGACCGGACTGAGTTACCTTCATCTTTAGTCAATGCCTATGCAGAACTGTCAGATATGTCACTTATGAATCATAAGAGTACTCACGTAAATCTGAGCAAGGAATTTGGTGTGTGACTTGATGGATCCCACTGCGGCAATCACCATTCCTCTTCGGACTTGTTCACGCTTGGTGCCACGAAGGAGACAGCCCATGTCATCACCAGCTTCTCCACGATCTAGTTCCTTATGGAACATTTCTAGATATTTTGTCGGTATCCTCCCAAAAAAGAATTGACGGCGACGAAGGCTCTTACCAATACCAGTGACAATGGTCTTTATCTTCGCTCCGAAGCCGATGATTTCCACTTCCTGATTCTTTGTGATAACACCACGCTCAGCCTTCCAAAAGTGTCAGAATGTTAGGCTGACGATGAGCTCGTAGACCCATACTTTTCCCGTGCACACAGTTCCTCGTCCAGCGATGGAGAAAGTATCTAATGAGCCGCGTCAATACCCCACGCGGATCCTACACAGGATATCACTAACCCTCGATAGGGAGCAAGTATGGCTTGTCAAGATCACCTAGAAACCCCAGTTAGTGTAAGCAACGACAATCAAGAAAATACGTACGTGGTGGTACCTCTAACCATTCGTCGCAAGCTTTGAGGAGCTGCTCAATCCTGTCTTCACCAATCTCCTTATCCCTGCCTTCGAGTGCGGCCAATGCAGAACCCATCACGATGGGAGTATTCTCCCCATCGAATCCATATTGTGCCAAGAGTTCGCGAATCTCGAC
>WSTO01000474.1:0-12550 GCA_019627685.1 Serendipita sp. 399 | reverse complement strand
CTTCACGGACCAGGAATGGATCAAAGAGTTGAAATATCCAAGCATCTCTTTCATCCAATGTTGTTACAGCTGACGAGGACGGAGAGACAGCAGGAGGAGGCGGTAGGCGCGTATGGTCGGTGAGGCGGGGTCCAAATGCGGACAAAACAGACAAGTCCCTTGGAAAAACGAAACTGGTTTCAGCGCATCAAATAAAGTAAAAATGTCAATAATCATTCTGATGTATCATAGTTGAAGCAATTGTGCATAATCGGAATCATGTACTCGAATGCATACAAACGCGAGCGTGAATATATATGCACATATACGCTATTTTGGCTCTATAGAAGTCCTAAATGGTCAAAAAATACTTTATTTACGTCCATACCATCTCGAATGTCGTACAAGTAAACCAAGTTGCATTGGGTCTCTAACATGTCCACACGGCGTCCTCATTTGTCACTCAGAAACAACGCTGGACCTCTCCTAGAAGCATGCAGATCCATTGAAAGCCAATATCCACTACCTGTGATACATGTAATGCTGTATCTATATTTACTTCCTGTTCCTTTTGTGACCGCACCTATAAGGGAGGCAGCAGACAACCAAGGGAACTAGCACGGACATGTTATAGTAACGATTATTTCACCCAGAATGTGTCGTTTTTGTACCTTGTTCATAGCACGCGGCCACGTGTCACCCTAATACACTAACGTCTTGCGCCGTATCACCACTCGTTCCTAGTGAATGGATGAAATGTGATCTGTCGATATGACCTTGGCGCTTGGCACCTCAACAATCTTGACCTTCTGATTGAGACATTGAGCTTTCAAATCTCCTATGCCATAACGAAGATCTGCGTTTTGAACATGGACGTGCGTGACTTGCGGGAATGAGGCAATCTCCCTTAATACCGCGTCAGATGTTAGAGAGTAAATGAAGTAAGATGGTCGAAGAAGTCGAAGATGGCGAAGTGGATGATCCAGAGGCGAGGAAGGAAGAGAATCGACGCAAGCGTGTTTTCCAAGGGTTTGGATGTTGGAAAACATGACCCAAAACTCCTTCTTTTGCATATTCAGAGACCAGAGGTCGAGGTCATCTAGCAGAAATGATTCCAGTTGATTGCCATGTTTCATTAGAAACGCGTTCATGGTATCTGTACAACCACCATGGATGGACAGGTGTTTGAGAGAGGGACAGAACAGTTCAAGATCTTTCCACCACCCCATGTCAAGAATCTCCAGGTTCTTCAATGTCCAACTTCCAGTGCCATCAGTCGTGTAGTTGCGAATCGTGAGGGAGACCAACTGTGGGTACCCTTCTTCGATGCTTTTCCAGAACGATCGCCGACTCCTGTTTACTAGAAGCGAAAGACATCGAAGATTGGGAAATGATGATGGATTATCCAGTATAAGGTCAGTGCTATCCCACCGATAACCCTCACTGAGGATGATGGTCGTCAATTTGGAGGTAGAGGGGGGGTGGAGATGATATGATTAAGGACACGTGTCGGGTCGGAGTTTGCGTGAAAGAGAATGCTTGAGGCGCCTTTGAGCATGTCACCCTTCTCCTTTGAAAAGTCGGGAGAGGAGCGCGAAATGCGGATATGGGGTTGAGGGCCTGCGAGCAGCCTCCACGTCCTACAGACCGAGCGAATACGTATCCATTTCTTCAACTCTGAGTCACTTTCCATTTTATCGGCGGAGTAGAGGCGTGCTTGGAATTGTGGGAATGTTTCCGGCTCGCAGTACTGATATGGGCGTCGTATTTCGTCGAGAATAAAGTCGATTATCACTCCCCAGAGCTCTGGTGGTAGTATTTCGTCACATAGTGAGGCTAAAAGATCTTAGTAATTGTGTATTGGTCATCGGTTGAAGTACCCACGGATGACAAGTGGTTTGGCAGACCGGAAAGGAGCTTTCAAGAAACCATGCATATCATAGATTCGATATATTATTCACTAGTTTGCCTTTCGTTCGCGACTTGCAGTCGTGTTACGGCTGGATATATATTCACTGGGTTTGGCGCCAACAAGGTCGGGTCCAACATACACGGCGATGCCGCCGGATGACAACCTATTCTGAGAAAACAAAAGGAATAATTTTAGATTTAGCTATGAATGTGAGTCAATGAGCATAAAGAGACTATCATTACATGGTCAACAATCGAAACATTATCCTCAGCACGTAAAACCGCGGCCGGCTCCACTGTGGTATCACATCTTGTCCATCAACAACCTCCACAACTCGAATGCCGCTCTTTCGACACCGTTTTCTCAACTCGGGAATGGTGCTAATCCTCACGTCCTCCATGTTGATGTGAAGAGTTCGAACACCCGGAAGAAGATTAAGCGCTGACATGATGCTCTCTGGCATCAGAGTGTTGTCTCCTCGAAAGAACTGAACGTGTCGTAGTGGGTGAGATGGAGGAACACCGGGGTACATGGTTGTCATTGTCGCTCCAAACATCACGAGATTGGGGAAAGTTGAAGTCCAGAAATCGACGGATTGCGGGATCAGCCAGCGCGAGTATGGATTCACGAGTAGCGACGTGAGTTGGGGCCCATGCCGAATCAAAAACTCTAAGACTATGTTATGATTACTGTGGCGGAGGGAAAGGTGGATGAGGGATGGACAGACTAGACGAAAGCCCTTCCAGGATACAATATCAAGGATTTCAAGATTCTCTAATACGTAGATACCGGGTTCCCCATAAGCCTCGGAACGAATGGTGAGAGATTTGAGTTGCGGAAAGTCGTCTTGGATAAGTTTCCAGAATGATCGTCTAGTATTGGTCGAGTGGAGTGATAGACATTGCAGATTGGGAAATACTGACGCATGTTCCAATAGCTCGCCAATCATTGTAGTATGGTCTTGAGAAAGATGGCCAAAAGCGAGCGTCGTCACCACTCTGGAGACACCCCAAATAGAACGGATGTCGCCGAATCTGCTGTGTATGAATAGATTGGATGTAATTTGTGTTGCATCAAACCATTCTTGTGTGATGAGAAGGTAAGGGTTTGATCCAGCGAGAGCTTTCCATCTCTTGCACACGGCGCGAATGCGCTTCCAATCATTCGACGCCGTTATTTTATCCACATCATCGATATAGTAGAAAAGCGCTCGATAATGAGGAAAAGTTTCAGGTTTACAATAAAGGTAGGGGTATCATAGTTCTGCGACTATCGTGTCGATGACCATAGCCCACAATTCGGTGGGCAGTAACGCTCCGGAAGCTTTGGTTTTCCAGATGATTAGTTGAATCCGACGAATAAGAGTTCTTTTGTTTATGGTACTCACCATAATTATAGCCTTTGATACACCAGCGTGTAGGCCCCTTGAACATTATTAAAGAATATAGGAGTCGCGGTCGGGTCCAAGATCGGAGGCCACTCAACCCGCTCAACTTCAGGCATCAAGCAGCGAAGTATATATCTGGTATCATTGGCTAATGTTTGTCAAAGGATTCTACTGTTGCTCATGTGAACGTATGCGCATTATTATTTCATCTTTGACTAGAATGCCATGAGATGCACGAAGTGTCGACCAATTCAGGCCCCAGCTACTCCTCCCTTGTCTCTAAGGATTCATACGTGATGCCCTGACTCCGGGCTAGTTGCGCGAATCGACCATCAGCAGCCAGAAGCACTCGTGGTGCATCTGCCTCTATGATCTCTCCGTCTTCCAAGACCAGAATCAGGTCAAAGTTGACAATCGTAGCTATCCCTCGTCAGCCTTGTGTGAAGCGGAGAAATAAGGGAGCCGCCTCACATATCCTGTGTGCTACAGCTAGCACAGTCGAGTCCCTCATCTCGCTTTCTACTACTCTTCTCACTCGCTCATCCGTCTCGAGGTCCATGCTGTCCCAAAAGGCAGTGAGCCAAGCGATCAAAGGCAATGAACGGTAAATACATACCTGCTGGTGGCCTCGTCCAAAATGACTATTCTCCGTGACCGAAGCAAAACACGCGCCAGGCAAAGTAATTGCCTCTGTGAGATTCGATTAGGAATGGTCAGGTCCAAACTAAAATCTTTACGTACCTCGCCACGGGAAAACGATCCAGACTCCTCAATGATAGTGTCCAGTTTTTCAGCTGAAGCTTGAATAGTCCCCTTCATGCCGACCTGATCCAAAGCTCGCCAGATACGGTCATCCGAATGCTTCTTTTCTACGTCGAGATTGCTTCGTATCGTGTCATGCCATAAAAATGGTTCTTGAGTCACGATAGACATCGAACTCCGAATAACATGCAGTGGAAGAGTCGAGATGTCCACGCCGTCAATGGATATTCTCCCTTTCACCAGAGAGGGATCGACGGAACGAAATAATGCTTGAACTGTACTACTCTTTCCCGATCTAACAAACCGTAAGGTCAAAATTGACAAACATGGATGACTATTGCGCACCCTGTACGTCCGCATATCCCAACTTTCATACCCGGCTTGATCGTGAAGAAGACCTTCTTCAACACGGAAGGTAGGCTTTCCCTGTAAGGGTTTAGCTCACGAATGTATAGCTCTTCGTAAGGACCGACCCATATTTGAGTTCCACCTTGTCAAAGACAACACTTCCATGTACCGGCCAATTATCCGTCTTCTTTGATATGATCACCTTTCCGGCGACATCTCTCTCTCTCGGTAATTCAGCGATTTGCTGCAAACGTGCGACACTAATCGTTCCGTTCTCGATCAATGCCCAGTTCTGCGGTCAAGGTCAAACGAGGGGAACGAATGCAAACAGGGAGATAGTCTGACATACCATCAACAGCTGAGATAACATCTGGCTCATATTTGTAATACTGGACAGGGCCATTCCAAGACTGGAAGGGAGTCAGCACGATACATGAGAGCCAAAGAATTGCGTACAAGGATACGGATGTACTGTGTCTCAGACCAATTACCGTCCCTGAGAGTCCAACGGCGAGAAGGCATGTCATCAGCGACAATGAGGTTTTCCTTCAAAATCATGAGTTACTCGGGACGAGCGGATCGAGTTGCATAATTAAGACGCACAAAAAGCGTAGGGAGGCAAAACGATAGTGAAATGGTCCTTGACTCGCGTTCAAATGCTTATCGTTTTGCGCCAGGAAGAACGACTGGGCCCCATATGCACTTCATGCTATAAGAGACAAGCGTCGCCCATAGCAGAGACACTCACCGGACAATATCAAGACCAGAAAGAGTTGTGCCGAACACAGTATAGAGCGGGCTTTTGGAGGCAGCCTCGAGTTGCTGAATAGGAAGTGAACCCCCGTAAAACGCGGTGAAAGGACGCGTCTCACCTGAAGCTGTTTTGAGGATGCGAGGTAGAACCTTAGAAGGAACCAGTAGGCTAGGAGCATGGGAGGCGCGCTAAGCGCTAGCCAGGGGCTCTGAGCGCAACACACGTTAGGAGATATTCGATCGGCAAAGACGAGCTTTTATACCGATGTATAGATGATAACCATAACCCCAACTAAGATCCTTCAGCTAAAGGGTCGTCCAAAAGGACATCCTACTCACTGAGTCCAAACAACGCGGAAGCTCCATTTATGAAAGCGATAGGAAATGTAAAGTCTATCTCATAGATATCCTATGAGGGTTTGAGTGCCGGCTCACAGTAGATCTGTAGAGAAATTCGAATACACACTTGGGAGAATCGATTGATGATTTGTCCGGATGGTGTCGATTGAATCCAAGATACCGACGCACGAAGGAGACCTCGTATTTCCTGCTTATGAATGGCAGATCCTATGCGAGGAACAAAGAAATCGGTGTAGAAAAAGAAACCAACCACTCTGAAACGGTGTCGATCGATTCGACGAATTACTACTTTGAAGACGTGATGCGGGAGAACTTACGCAACGAAGAGGGCTCCAAACGCAAAGGCTGCTAGTCCTCCAATCCAAGCCGGATAGTTGCCCACAGTTGCCGAATCGGACCATTCTTTCAAGTATCCCTACGAAATCAATAAACATTCGCCCCAGAGTGAGGAATACAACGAAAATCACCTGTGTAGCCAGCCTCAGAGTTGGCCATAACATGTATACGCTCTGCGGTGAGTGAGTACAAGTGGGTCGTGCCAATGTCCAATTCTACACTCACAAGGGCGAAAACGGAATAGAAAAATCCTCCATTACCAAACCAATACTTGTATGGTTTGATTCCACCCAGATATGGGTTTTGGCTTTCCTCATCCACCGCATCTATCGCGTCCCGCTCATCCCTAAAGAGTTCTCCAGGTTTCTCCTTTTGTGCAGCTTCTGTCATGTCCTCGATCTGAACCGCAGGCCCTTTATCTGGTTTTTGGTCGTCTTTCATCATGAGATCGCTCGGGACGTAGCCGGATTGAAGAACCTCATCCCAAGTACCACTATGAACGATCGATCCCTTTTCCATGATCAAGACGTGATCTGCCGATGGGAGGTGATGAACTAAGGAAGGTGGTCAGATACAGAGGAGGGGGCCAGCAAAACGGCGTACTATAGTGTGTCACAAGGAGGACACTAACATTCCGCAATAGACCATTCGCGCCAAGGAGGCGAGTAAACACTAGAATGCTCTGAGTGACAAGGCGCATAACCGGGCGCGTATACTCACCTTGTGCTGCGGTCTCTCCGTCTAGTGCACTGAAGGGATCATCCAGCAGTACGAGCGGAGCCCTTGAATACACAGCACGAGCCAGTGCCTACCATACAGTATCAGCCCGGCGACACATACTAGGAGGTGTTTAGCTTACAATTCTTTGTCGTTGGCCACCACTCAGGCTGCGACCATCCGTCAATTTGGTCCCATCTCCCGATTGCATTCGATTCAAGTCGACGACGAGAGCACAAGCCGATATGACTGTATTATACCATGTTTCGTCGTAAGGGGCCCCAAACAAGATATTTTCGCGTATTGTCCCCGGCATGATGAATGCCTCTTGGGACGTGTAGCCAATATTTGGCAATGACGGTATGTACGTTTCGGAAGGAGATGAGACTGGATAGAGCTCTCCTAATATTGCCAGCATCAAGCTAGTCTTTCCCTATTGTGAACGCGTTCATTGCAACGTACGTCGAGGAGGCAATTCACCCACCGATGCAACTGAACCCGCGCAGATAGTTAGCTTGCCTGTGGGAAGCCTGACATCTACCTTGGGTAGTACTGGGTCCTTATTCTTGTCCCAAGAGAAAGATCCCCGAATGTGAACCAATCCGTCCGTCGTTTTCTCCTTTAGAGCCAGACCAGACTTTTCCATTGGTACACCGGTCTCTCTTTCCTTCTCGTCGAATTGCAAGTACTCCTGGATCCTTTTCATCGAAGCATAGGCAGCAAGAATACTCGGAAGTGCTTGGCCTATGTGACATTGTTAGCAGATTCCAAAAGCCCACAGGAGAGAATTAGCGAATGGTAAGATGAGAACTTGCCTAGAATATTGAAAGGATAGGATAAAAGCTGAATCGTCGAGTAAATTGTGAAAATCCGCGACACGTCGAGTCTCCCAGTACTTGTTCGACCAAAAACGGCCGCATAGATCCCAATGACGAGTAGAAGAGTAAATGACATTAGAGAATTGGAAATGGCTGCCGCCCACATCAACAATCGACTGAAAGCAAACGATAAAAGGTAAGAAAACTAGAAAAGTAAAAGACCGCCACTGACTAAAATTTCTTCATATACACGATTTCGCAGTCACGGAGTTCATCTGCACGTTGGGCGATGTACGACTCATAGGCAAAAAATTTGATGGGAATGAGTTGCTTGATGGTCGAGCTCTGCAGAGAGACGTCACCATTAATCACTGCGCTGATAGAAGTAGCTCAAGATGAACGTACGAGAAATTTGAGTCGTATGTCCGTGTGTTTAGACCATTCGGTCTGCTTTCCTCCAGCAAGCTTTGCACAATACGAGGTAGCAGCGAATGCAAAAACCAGAAAGCCCAATGGAATGAATGTCACCCATTTAGCCTAATACTTGACGTTAGAATCCACATAGAAGAAGTATGGGAAACCTACTTGAGAGTATAGAAGTGCAAAAGCTAGGGGTAAAGCCACCATGGCTGCCCAAAATTCGTGGAACTCTTCGATGCCTATAGTTATCCGTTCCACATCCACGGACCTTCAAAACGTCAGGATGACATTTTCAGCCCCTCCAAACGGCTGAATCCGTGGAATAACTACTCACATATAGTTACTGCCCATTCCAGTGCCTAATGGACGACTGGCATGTGCCGCGAGGTTAAGCGTCTTCAAGTAGATGGCACCGACGAGTGCGCCTCTATACTTGACGGTAACCGCATAAAGCTACATAGAGAGGATCAACTCAATGTCAAGACCGGATTTCTCATCATACCTTTTCCCAATAGAGCGCTGTGCTCAGTACAGCCGCTCCGTACACGCACAAATATCCACCGAATATTGCCCAACCACGCGATATTGGAGCAGAGGAGTCGCTCATGAAAGTGAGCATATCCTTTATGAGCAATGGCTGTGCAAAAGTCGCAAGTAGGAGGACCATACGGGGCACTACTGGCGCGAAGAAGGTGACCCCAAAGCTTTTAAGAGTTGCGAAGAGAAGGTGATAACGGGATGATGTACTGTCGAGCCGGACGACAGATGAGACAGGCTCAGTAACAGAGTGAACAAATACGTACTTGCCCCTGCCCAGCGCAGATATTAATGGCTCTCTGGATGGTTCCGCTTTAGAGGTCTCCGGTATTTCTTTCAGGTCCTTGAGTTGAAACTTCGACTTGCGCCCTCTCAATAGGAGGGGGAGCAGCCAGAGGAACATGGATCGGACAAGGAAACTACTTCTTGCCTCTTTAGCTTGATGTTTGTACTCATCTCGAAGGCTCGACTCCGGCTTGTGGATATATTCGATGAGCATGTAGGCGAAGTGACTGGCGATGCTGATGACGAGCGAATGGAAAACCATTGGATAGGTTTGAAGCATTTTGATAGATAGATATGTTCGCATGATTGCTGACAGGAAAAGACCTTTGACGAGCGTGTAAATAAGCAGCCATGAGCTTGGTGCGATCGTTCGCATATGTTCCAAATAGATCAAAGGCATCAATAGGAGCTAGAGAGAGCCTTGAGTATTTTTCTGATGAGCAGTTACGAGCACATATAACCCACCGATGCGACAAGCTGGACGCCAAGACTTGGGAGAAGGAGACTAGTGAGCCCTTTGGCGCCAGGGATACTTGCATGAATCGTTAGGATAGCGATGGAAGACACTAGTAATGTCAGTCCTAAGACGCATTTGGAGAAAGCCAGAAGCCCGAAAGGACTGGCCACTTTCTTCGTTTGCTGCCAGAGCTGACGTAATCTGAAAACTGCGACTACGATAAAGCATGCATCTGGTAGAATAGACAGAATGCTACAGTAAACGAGAACATTAGTTTCCTGGCGGCTAGACGACAGAGGATAGAGGGGAAGAGAACAGTTCGACGCGTACGCTTGTTCGAATTCTAGTGTGAAATCGAGCTCACGGCAGTTGCTTCCAGCGACTAGAGTTTTGTCGTTTGGGCAAAGTTCAAGCATCCTCCAAAAAGTTGTTCGCTCAACAAGTGCGAGCAGAGGAAGGTCTAAGCAGGAATCTTGTGCCGAAAGAGATTGAAGATGAAGTTTTTTGGAGTTGGTTTAAATAGTGGCCGAGCGAAATCAATGGATCCGGTTTTCTGGTGGGGGTTGCACATGGTGCGCGAAGGTGCCTCTAGCTGTGCCCGGAGTCATGATGACGAGTCACTATCGATATGTTCCTGGTATTACTGCGCGTCTTGCAAAAGTTGCTTGACTTTTGTTGACAGTCGTGGCACAAACCGAAGATGGTGGCAGAGTTCAAGCTGGAGTACTGGCTTTCTCTTAGCTCTATCATTTGGCTGAGTTTGTACCGAGAGCACCTTATTTCCCTATGAATTCTTGAGTCGAAAAGAACATCTTAGTCATCTTCGCGAGTGGTTCGAGAGGTTGTCATTACGCGAACGGGTAATTAAGCCGCTGAATAGCAACAATTATAAGTACAAGTTATTAGGTACTCTCTCTCGAATTCTACACTAATGCTTCCACCCGAGTTCGATTCCGCTACGAATTGCATCCAACAAGGTTTCTTCCATTGGACGATAAGTCATTCCTAAGATCGTGGTTGCCTTTTCAGCGACGAAATATTTCTCAGGAGAGAATGTCTTACCGACTCCAGGATTACCCAGTGGTGCCACAATACCAGGAATGTGACTGGCTTGACGAGATCGACTGTTGGAAAAGGCAAACAGTCTGTATTCGTACACAGTCCACCATATGATTCGTCACGTACAGATGTCTTGCCATGTGGCGTGGCCATCCTTGAGGGCGATGCGCTCTCCCGCAGCAGGAGGAGTCACCAAGGCTCGCACATGTCCCTCCGCAACGTCCAGTATATCCGTAAACTCCGTTATATAAGGGTAGCCTTCTTGTAATGTACCAGATTTAGCATCCGAAAGACCTCTGAGGATGCGAGCGTTGGATGCAGAGGGACGAATCGTATCTGGATTCGAAAAGGGATCTCTTCCCCACACCTAAGGAGGAAGAACTGTAACGAGCTCAAAAGAGAACTTCCTCTCCTGCATCCATTTCCACGCTGCTTGCTCAGCGAGGACCTTTGACGCGATGTACTTGAGGGATCCAGAAGTATTCGCCCCCATTTTTCTCGACAATCTTAGCTGCACTGTCGAACCAATCGTTCTTACAAAGAGGATTACATGTTAAATTCGGGTTGTAGAAGATGGAAGGGGACATTACCTCGGTGTAGATATATTTTCTCCCTCATGCGGCTCCAGCAACGTGACCACAGAACTCGTTACAACCACACGCTTGATGGTCGAATTTGTTGCAGCATCTTCCAAGACTCGGAGGTTCATATCAATTGGTGGTCCAAGAACATTCTTAGGGTCCGCCAACGGGTCTGCTGGAGACAATGGGGATGCTGCATGGATAACGCCTTCGACTCCTTGGATCGCATTTTTGAAAGCGTTCGGGGTGGTCATATCAGGTATTACGACGAAAGATAGCTTCCCGGAATCGATGTAATCCTTGAGATATTGAGGGAAGAGCGAGATCTTGGATGTAGAACGGATTGCCGCACGGACTGGGAAGCCCTTCTGGAGCAGGTTGGCGATAATAGCAGAACCAACAAACCCTGTACCACCTACGAAACAGACATATTAGTTTCTTCAGGAGCACACTAACGATATGTTGACCAACCTGTTACAAGGACGAGAGCTGGAGCTTGGACAGCGGACATTTGCGGTTTTAGATATTCGGGAAGTGTTTATGGGTCTCAGATCACCCCATTTTATACCGTTTGGTGGCATCTTAGGGTATGTCAGCGTCGAAAAGCGAAAAGACGAAAAAGGAGTGCCTCCGTATGATTCGGAGTCCACATTTGGGGCAAAGACGAGCGTGCATTAGCTGATTCTGCGTCAACTTCGGGAATCGAAAAATCCATTACAGAGAATTCCGAGAGCTTTGGACTCCATACAGGGCTCCGATAACAACAGTGGCGTCGTGGGTGTACATAGCTAGCCAGGGGCGAAGTAAGCCATCGTATAAGGAAGATGAAATGACGGGAGCTACTTCACCAAGCAGTAGATTGCATAATTCGCTGGTGACAAGAGTTGCCCTACTTGCCTCTCATGCACTCTTGGGAGGAATTCAGAAATCAACAACACAGGAAGACTTCCAAAGGTCAGGATAGAATTCTGTCGTAGTATTTGTGGGCTATATAGCTGCTATAAGGACAGAATTGCCTTCCTCCACTGATTTCAATGGCAGCAGGATTAACGAGGGTCAGCCAATCCTCGAATGTCTTTATCTGGCACTCAAATTCTAGCCATTCTCCCTCTCGAGGAGCAAGCTTTATCAATCGCGACTTTGGATTGCAGAAGGCGAAAGGTCAGGCTTGAGGAACAAAGCAAGCAGACTTTCGACCGCGACCATCAAAAACACCATGATTCCGCCATCCGTCTGGAGCGCACATTTCGGGTACGTATCAACTCATTTTATTTCATTTTTCAAATTCTCGGCTCCTCTCTCTCTTTCACGGTTATCCCGTATTTTCCTCGCAAATTTCCGTGACGACTGTTTAAATTCGATAGCTAACAATTCTGACAATACCCGTTAGATACAACCATTACGCTCAGATATGCGCTCGTGCTCTTCGTAACGCACTCAAGGAGCAAAACCGCCTCGTCGCTGAGAAGCGCGGCGTGACAACGTTGAGGTATCAAAAGTGGCAGAATGGCCAAGGCGGACAGCAAGTACGTTATTATTCTCATTCTACACAAATCTCGCATCCAATCCCATTGTTTCGTATTATTGCTTCGAATTGACTCCTATCCATTTCGACCCCTCTGGTTTCTGACTCTCGCTTGTGAACTCGGCCTGACTCACAAATTTTCAGGTGTATTTGAACCAACCATCGGAGCAATAACTAGTGTAGATGGGAACTCCAGAACGTTGACCACCAGTCCAATACGTCGCTCAGCTTTTACAGATAACCTCTAGAGTCATGAAATAGACTATGAATATGAACCTATGCATGTCTTCATTGAATTCTTTATCATCCCTTGC